>MU001793.1:0-116507 GCA_010093585.1 Melanomma pulvis-pyrius CBS 109.77 | reverse complement strand
CAAAAAAAAAAAAAACGGTACAATACACTTGTCCTTCCTCAAAGCATATACTCCATGTTCGGGATCTAATGGAATTTCATTTTCTGAAGTGCGAAGTCCCGATTGCCGTACGATGAAAGCGTACGCCTAGACTCTTTGTAATAGTAGGTGCGGCTTACATACATTCATTGCATGCTTACCCGCGTTGACCCGCGCACCCAGGCTTACGGCCCGTGGAATGACCGTTACATGGCGCGCCTTACCGACGACCGGGCTCTCATGACCTGCAGAAAATAAACGTTTACGGCCCGAGGGCGCCGATACATGGCATGTTATCCCGTTGCCTACGTCCCCTAGTTCGTGATCCAAACTATTGACCAGGATCTGCTCCGAAGTGCATGAACTGAGCCGTTCTCACCAAGCACATAAGCCGCATGGGACCTGTGATGTGACGGCGCAGCGTGACGTAAGTTGGGTGTTGATGGGGACCGTATTAGTCAAGGGAGAACTCCAAGATCTATAGTGTCAGCACATATAGGCGCGAGATACATGTGTCGAGGCTTGGCAGCTGATGTCGAGGAAAGAAGTACAAGGAGTCGGGTGAATTTGGCTGCCTTTTTGTGGCTGTGATGAATGGATGTTACATTGATGCTTGGGTTTGGATAAGATAGCGGATATTGAAAGGAGTTTAAGTATGTTGACAATGTGAAATAACGCTTGGTTGTATGGTGAGCAAATTACGTTGACAAGAAGCGTACCGAGACTGAAACTGGAGCGAAGGAAGCGGTGGGATTAAACAGCTAGGGGACTAGTGCCCCTGGATGTAAGAAAGGTCAAGTAATGTAGAAGGGTTTCTAAAACATCTTGAATCGCAACCAGAAATTGCACCTGCGTGAGGCAGTAAAGGTCAACTCCTTGAGAGTTTGAGTAGTAAAAGGATGATCCTCATACAGACCTTCGAGGGACTCCGTACTTTGGACTATTCATTCCTGGCGTAGTGATTTCTGATCAATGTGGCGGTCATGGTGTACACACTACCCACTCACTCAAGTCGAACAATCCATCCGTCACCCACTCGTTCCCCCTTTGCATCTTCACCGCCCCAGATTGCCACACTCCTCCCACCATCCATGACATCGCACCCAAAGAACGACCTCGGCCCCGGATGCAGTTTACCCTCCGCATTCAACTCATCAGGCTTTGGTATCTGGACCTCTACCTCAGCCCACGTATATACTCCTGACTCAGTACCGGGAAGCATAGATCGGATCGCATCTTTGATCTTCGCGGGCTTGATCGCTTCACTAAGGGTCGTTTTCCGTTCAACGCTCAGATTGCTAGAGGGAATTTGCAGAGTCCACATATCACTCCACTGTGTCACGCCTTCAGACTTGTCGTGTGATGAAGGCTTCTCTCGTGCTCCTAAAAAGTATACGAGGAAGTTGCGACCGTACCCAGTAGTGATGGGAAGGAGCCCGCCGTGCTCGCGGGGTCGTGGTCCTGGTGCCATTGGATTTGTGGGAAAGGTGATCGATTTCCAGGACACATCCTTACATATGAGGTTTAGATGGTGAAGTTGGCTGCTCATTGGGTCTGAGCTTGATATCAAATAGAGGACTCCATTGGTGAATGCAGCACTTGATTCTGAGGCTGGGGCTTCTGAGATCTTTTGCCAGACTCCAGTATCAATATCGAACTGCCAAACTTCGGAAGACTGAGTCATCATAGTGTCCATGCCGCCGTAGAGGATGAGTCTGTTGCTATGCGCGAATAGGTTGGCACGGAACCTCGAGCCTGGCTTGGAGTCTGGCGCGGGGTCCGTATTTTGAGCCGTGATGTCCTTCCGCTCAGTTACAAAACCCGACTCGGAATTGTTGGCTGGTAGCTCACTCCACGACTTCTTCTCTGGGTCGAAGAGCCAAATTGACGCATCTTCTTCGATAATCTGCTTGCTCTCATCCATGCCACCGTAGATAGCCACACAGCCGTCGAAGGCACATGCGGAGTGCAAAGTTCTAGCCTTGGGCACTTTGCCGCCCTCTTGGCTCGGAAGTGCTGGGATCATGTGATAGTCTGATTCAGGTTCTCCAGACGACGATAGAGTGACAACATGCATATCATTGCTAGTAATCTGCCAGTCATTGTTCAGGCTGTCTTTAGATTGAACATCCCCACCGAAGATGTAAGCTTTGTTGCCAATGACCGTGAGAGTATGATTTCTTCTCGCTAGGGAGTGGCTGCAAAAGTCAATTATATGCCGTAATGAAGACGACGAGAGGGCTTACCGCGATGAGTCGTCCGCCGCATGAGCGATCATGGTGTAGGTCGCCTTGAGTGGCATCGTCGATTTCCCAATCGCGTATCCAACTGCCCCGGCATAAGCGGTCGTAGAGACGGCCTGCTCGGCGGCCAAGGCGATGCCTGCACCAGCGGCGACCTCTGCCATGTTAGAGGATAGGATGTTCTATACGATATTCGGAAGCTCAAGGCTTGTTTGTTGCTGTGGTCGCGATTGCGGCTTGCGGGTGGTGTACCCAGGGGAAATGCGCAATTGTAAGAATGACGTCAGAGGATCTACACGGATTCGCCGTGGTTTCGGGAAGTGTGAATCATCGACATGACCCTTTCCACCACTTTGAAGACTACGCTCTGACTCGATTAAATACATGTTCGCCCCGCTAGTACGGAGTCCACTTGGTGGGCACCCCACCATTCGCCTCTTCCTTCCCAGCTATAATTCCTGACTTCCTTTGCTTGAATGGAATAATTAATTCCTCGAAAATCACTTTGCCGTTCAGCGCTGTTGATGATGACTGCTTTCATATACACCTTGGCCTCCCAATCTCAGTTCTTCTCCAGACCCCCTACTCACATAGTCGCCTCTCACGATTCTCCTCACAAAAATGTCTCGCAATGGGTCCCACGACCTCAATTACGATGAAAGAGGAAACAACTATAAGGAGAGAAAACTCTTGGTCCGCCTCCGAGATAGATTACCGGGAGCATGGCATAGAGAAGCAGGACTAAGACTGCGGGGAAGCAAGTTGAACGTATTCCACCAAGAAAAATTCCGTAGAAATATGCACAAAGAACATGAAAAGTCTAAAAGGGCTATGGCAAGAGCGGGGTAGATGGACATGCCAAAAGGTCTAGGCATGGTTCCCGGCGAGAAGGACATTGGTGAGAGTGGAGAGTAATACTCCAAGCCACACATGCCATGCTCGCACCCATTGACATATAAAAATCAGATATCTGCCAACTAGTGTAACAAAAAATGCAAGAAGTCCAGCCTATTTCCCAGATGGCGTATCGAAGTTGGCACTAAAGTTAGGATGGGTTAATAATTAGAGATCAGATGCTCGTCATGCCAGGAGAGATTATTGCCAGCCCATGCCTCCCCGGCCGTGCCTCCCTCCTCCGATTCGACGTCCCGTCAAACAACATCACAAGATATAGAGCGAAACAGCCAAAGTGCCATCCATGAGACACAAAGAAGCAGCTAGTACCGTTGCTAGAAATATTGCCCCGAAGATGACGCTGTGTCGTGTCCCAGGGCGTACTACTGTAATCTGGTGGACAGCAGAAAGCCATCAGCGCCAACGAATGAAAAGACCCCAAAGAAGTATGCTACACGCACCTCCCGCCGAAGGCGCGTCCTGGGCCTAGGCCTCGCTACTACTGTTCTACAACGTGATCGAGGCGTGGAGATGGCGAAATGAGTCGAAGGAGGACCTGTTCTTGCCCGCGAGGTATAGACACGTGTTCACATCGAACTTGATGCCGTGGATGAGGAGGCTGTACCACGATGCACAGAGCTCCCGGGCCGTAGAATCCGCCCACACCCGATAGGATCGGGTGCAGACGAATTAGTTAGAAGAGCCTGAATGAGTGCGTGAAATTGATGATGGTGGTACTTTTGGCATGGAGGATGCGTCGCACTTGCTGTGTGGAGAGTGGGCAATTTTATTTTAGGTGTAATTGCTTTAGGATTCCCGTGGCGGTGCGTGCAGAGAAAGCAGCCTCGATTTTGTTGCCTAGAAGGGTGACAACCGATCCGGATGGATGGAGAAACGATAGATCACGTCGTTCACCAACATAAGTAGAGAAAAATCAAGACATCTTCAGTCATGAAGTTATGGCACGCAGATGGAATGTCACCAAAGGAATAATACAGCAAGGCAGCGAGCGATTTCGGGTACAATCTAATTTCGCCAATTTCAGACGCTGAGCTCAGCGCTTGAATTGAACGTCACTATCTAAATACCTGATTGTCTTTTACAATATGAAAACGGACATATAGAGCCCAAAAGGACGGCAAGATCCCTTCAGACCCCTTCGACAGTAATAAAACCAGCGTAATACCAAAAGAAATTTACGAGTTCGCCTCAATGTTTCCCAGGTCTGAAGGGCCAATTTCTCACTGAATTCCCATACCAAATTTCAAACTTCCTATGGTACTTCAGAATCGTACGCTAGTTTCCATCCTATCACCGTATCAATGCCCAATAAACACGTTGCGCCATAGGACAGACATCAATCGAAATCGCTGATGTCCATGGTTGGAATAACACATTCATCACTTCACAAAACTAGTCATCTAGTCCATTCTGTGCCGTAGACATTAGTGGAGTCATCGTTGCTGCCGTCGTCGGTGATGCCGTCGTCTTTAGCAACCTGTTTTCGGGTCAAGAGCTGGGATTGTCTATATTCTGGAACCAACGCTCGAATGAGCTCTGGCTAGCTGTTTTAGGTTTGGCTTTCTGGTTGTATTTTGATTCGGATGTGTGGGGCAGCCTCGTGGAAGTTGGCGAGGGATTCTGAGAGGGATTGGAAGATAGTGGTGGAGCAGTTTGCTTAGCGGGGAATTTGTTGAAGTGGAGAGGTTGAGATGATCCCGCGAACAAGTCCTGGGGTGGATGAGTCTGATGCCTGGGAGTTGGATACGGACTGAATCGCTCGACAGCGCGCTGATGCGGAGGTGTTTGGGATTTAGATGAGCTGATGGGGTAATCTGAGACTATTGTTGGCATTTTGATGCCCAGCTGTGTGATCGTAAATTCGTGGAATTTAGCGTTTCTCCTTCTGGTCTTTTCCATCTCGTCTGCTTCTTGCTGCTCCCTCCTCATTCGGCATTTCTGACAGTTCCGGTCTAATCCACGGACACCGTTGATGAATATCTTGTAACGTTTTTCAGGATTAACCTCGTTCCTCACCTCCTTTCCGATTCGAGAAAGATCCTCAGCTTCGTAGCACATTCTCGTCGATATGTTATGGTGGTGCGTGGAAAAGGATGTATGGTGATGACAAAGGGCCGAGAGAACCACGAGAGGACGTTAATAGAATGGGAATCAAATCGATCCCTATGAGTAATGAGGAATAGTGAGATAATAAGAGCAAAAACACAGGGAAAGCCATGATATATAGTTTTTATGGAAGCTAAAATCTGGTCAACCCACGGAGCCTCTCTAGCTTGGCCACGGATGACTCAAGGGCGACGCGAATCTATCCCGAGGCCTTCGGGCAACTCAGATTTGAAGATCCACGGCCCGAGAAGGCTCGGCAATTTTGGATTGCCATGTGTAGGGTCGTCTTTGGGCTAGGCCGCTTCATATCGCATCGTAAGCTAATTTTCAGTACGCCAACACAGGACTCCATTGCTGCAGCGGTGCGACAGAGGATGGAAAGTTTCGATTTATCATAAGCGCTAGGCGGAAAATCCGGGATCGAAACAGGATGTTGCGCGAAAACGTAGTGTGGATAGTGTCTGATGTGCAGCTTTCGGTCAGACTTGTACCACCGAGGGAGGACCCCGCATCTCGACAGACAAGTGGTTAATTCGGGGGTTTGTGAGTTAGGAACGCACATCAAGTGTCTCTTCATTATAATGAGCTGTCAAAAGGACACATATGGTATTTTAGTAGATATTTGGTAACTGCTACATGCATCTGTCGCTCGATAGCAGAGCTGAAGACATTCGGGAAGAAGTTGGGTGACGTGTCGCAAGCCTCGTCAAGTTGCACAAAAAGCCATGGGATCTGGCACATTTTGGCTGAAAAACATCGTGCAAGATGTATCCTAGTTGCACTGCATGTGGCTGTTGTCGCAACTAAACGAAGATCGTACAAGAGTAGTCATTCGTCATGCTGCCATGCCATCATGCATGCATGACGATGATATCCCACTAATCGACGTCGAGGGTAGCATTCTCATTCTGAGTTTCTTCTGCTGGCAGCCGTATAGTTTCCGATGTCTAGGGCAAAAACCAGCTCTCCTCAACATAGATATAGGATTGTGATATTAAAGCATTTTCAATTCCGTAAGACATTGTGGGCCAGAATAGCTTTGAGTGAAGGAAAGGTGCATCTGAGCTGAAAAGGCAATAAACTGTACTATGCTGATACCTAGCACAAGAACAGGGGTGTCCTGTTATTGGAACATGGTCTCCACGTCGCGTATTGCGGTACGGTGTCTGGAAAAAGCATTAATACGCTAAGATGGATTGATTGGATATTGACACATCCTGAGTGCTTTTTGAGCCTAGACTCTCAACCCTTTCTCGTCATCCAATATTTTAGCTCTAGCTTGGCACCTTGAGGCGTGTCCTCAGGAAACTGATAAAAGATAGCATTTTCATCAAGTCTGTCGTACTTGCCACAGTCCCTTCGCTCCCCCAGTAGCAGGAACATTTTACGATAGTTGCTGCAGTACTGCTTAGATGGACTGGCAATTAGGTCATCAAGGGAGAGTGGAGACAGGAGATGGCCGCATGTTGGAAGTTTTCTCCGGGCCTCCTTGACACGATGATCTTCCAACGGAGATAACAGTAACACGAACAATGTGAAGTATTACAGCAGGGTCTTCGGGCCGGAATTCCTCACGAATGATGTTGCGTTTATGCCATCGCAATCTGATAAGGTTGGCGGAAATACTACGTAAGCGTGTCTAGCGGGGAATTGGGACTGTTGAAACACAAGAGTTGCATGTAGGCCTAGACCTTTCCCCAGTTGGAAAACGAGTGCTTTCCAATCGCCTCAAAGGTCACTGCACTGGATTCGGATATAGCGTTCAACGCTTAATTACGTCTTAAATTCAATGATATTGAGTAAACTGGCCGATCGAGGCTAACGGTTCTAAACACTACGTCTGGAAGGTAAACTGAGAACACGATGCCACCGATCTCACAAGATCCATACGTGGCGTCTTACAGGTTCACGGTTCGTAAGAACATGGCAGTAAATTTATTGCTTCGACTTTGCAGCCCCGGACTAGCTTATGAGATGTCTTACAAAGATTCTCAGCCGGTGGGCAACTGGCAGAAATGTACTGTGTACTCGGTTACTTGGTATCAGCATTGCTGCCGTCGTTAGCATCGGCTTCCTCTTCTTCGTCGTCGCTCTCGCCCTCATCTTCGTGGGTATCCATTCCCTCCTCTCGGTTCGAACTCTTCTCTTCAACGGTAGCTATCCGATGCTCCTATTACTATTTATCAACAGAATATATTTTAAGAACTTTTTCATCCACGTATATTTGATTTGTGTCCTTCTAGTCCCAATTCGCATATAAGATTTCAAAATTTGCAGGTCCTCAAGGTGGGAGAACATGTTTAAGCTCTGGAGCAGAAATATCCAACCTAGGGTTTTTCCATTTTAAGCACCTTATTACAACTAGGCGTACAGAAAGGTTGCTAGATTATGTCTCCCACAATACCAAAATGGGGGAATGCCGTCCCATTAGAGGAGTATGGAGTGTAGAGCCGAAATTTGCACCTGCTGTGTCGCGGACATGCCTAAAATTCAAAGTGAAGTCGCAAAACCACATTGGGCCCGCGCTTAAAGAGTACGGGATCCTTACCCAGACCACTCCAATAGATTGGAACATCCCTGTCTAGTTGAAGATGAAGATTCATTGCATCAGTCTTGAGCCATTTCTAGAGCTCTTATAGGGGATGGAACGGGCTTCGCTGCGTAATGAGGGATTGGTGAAAGACTGAAAGCGACTCTATACAATTAGGGTTCCTTTCGCGATTAAATCGTTTCTGGAGTGAGCGCTGCTACATGACGTGGATCGTTTTTACTACGAGCTGGTGAGCTTCGATGATGCTCGGACACTTCGTAAGTCTGGGGTTGAACAGGGACCCATGATACTTGGATCTCGGAAGCAGAGTGTGATTTTCTAGTTGATAACGGCATTAGGTTTTCTAAATCCCTTGCTCTCCGGAATGACAAAATATGCAAAGCTGATATAAAACTCGATCCTTGCTTCTGCCACCGCTTTTAGAGATCCCTACGGAACACAGACTGGAGTTCTTGGTGATATATCGCAAACTTGAAGTTCAGCCATCTTGATACGTGTCGGTAGAATATTCGCCTACAACAAGTGGGTTAGAGAACCAAGCACCGGTGCTGGTGTGTTATAATTACAGATCGATCTCGAATCTTAACATATCCCACCTTAGAAGATGACTTGAAGGATATAGAACAGTGTGCTTGACGACTGAACTACTCGGAAAGGATCGCCTTGTTCTAAAGCCCAGGAACGGTCATTATGAAAGTTTTGTCGTGGACCATAGATTCTCCTTCTAGCCGGGCTAAGGCGTCGGTCTCGGTATCTTGACGGAGAAGGGACGATTGAGATGGCAAAGTGGGAGTTGGTATTGTATGTACGGGACGGGACGCGACGTTGTTCCATCGGCTGCATTCCTCCTAACCTAATCAACGCTTCATCATCTGCTCTCTACCGAACTCTAAGTTAAAACAAATCTGATTATTTGATTTTTTGCTAAGCTTCAATTTCTCGAACATAATTTTGATTCACAGGCCTGGACGTTTGTCCCCCTGGCAACAGGAACACTAGTAATGGGAACATGTCTCTAGAAGGCCCCACGTAAGCTTAGATGTCGGCGCTCATTTTACGATCATTTGACATATACTCTCTGTTCGGACGATAAATGTCGGACGAATTGCGACAAGACATTCTATGCTATGGTGTCGTGCAGCGGCATCAGACATAAGTAGTGTACAGTATATTTTCGGTGCGCTGCAGGGATGAGCAGAGCCTATTGAGAATTCACACCTGTCAATACCCTACATTCTGATAAGCTATCATCGGCACTGTGCACGTAGTAAAGAGCTATGCCTAATACTACAGTACGCGGTAGGGGAACTCCGCAAAGTTGCCGGACAACCGCATTCTTGGCTTGTATCGGAATTCAAAGCGCAATCCCGCACTTGTTCTCCGCGGACAATTCTTACTCCCTATTCGTCCATTAAGAGGCGCTAACCTGGGTGCAGTATAGTTGGACTGGGTAAAGCTTCTTTGTCCACATATTTACCTCACGTTTCCGCTTCAAAAGTCTCCATTTGAAACAATAAAGTTGAGATCAGGAATCCCTTGGTACTCGCTACAGATTTGTTATCTTGATATACTATAAGTCGAACGCATAATTGCTAGAAAAGATGAAATACGCTCCCGAAACGGATATCCCTGATCTCTCAGGAAAGATCATTTTTATAACAGGAGGTCCGTATAGCCTCAATATGTGATTCAAAAGCTAACATGTCCTAGGAACAAGTGGAATTGGCCAAGAAGCCATCATACATCTTGCAAAGCACAATGCAGCGCACATATACTTTACCGGTCGAAGCGAAGCCGGCGCGAAGTCTACAAACGAGAGAGTCGTAGCTACATCGTCCTCCACGAAGCTCACTTTTATCAAATGCGACCAAAGTGATCTCAATTCCATCAAAACAGCAGTTGCCACTCAGTTCAAGCACGACGTATTAGATGTGTTGATCACGAACGCGGGTATGAGCATTTCTAGCGCCTCCCTCAGCAAAGACGGCTACGAGATCCATTTCGCGACAAACCACGTCGCGCACGCGCTTTATATCAAACTCCTGCTCCCTGCTCTTCTCCGCCGAGCCAAAGAGGCCAAATCAGATGTCCGCATCATCCAGCTAGCCTCCGCCGCCGCATACAACACGAATAGCATCAATCTCGCCACTATTCGAACAACGCAGGAGAAATACTTTGCCGGAGGATTGATACGCTACTCTCAGTCCAAACTTGCAAATGTTGTGTACACCATTGAACTCGCAGAACGCTATCCGCAGATCTTGATTGTCTCTTTGCACCCAGGAATTGTGGATACTCCGATGCTAGGGAGACAACCAATTGCGCTCAAGTATCTCCTAAATGTCGTAACTTATGTCAATCGGGCAAGGACTCCGTTGCTGAAGCCTGACGAGGGATCCTACAACACGGTTTGGGCTGCGACGTCGGATAGGCAGAAGATCACAACCGGGGCATATTATGAGCCAGTAGGTCTGGCGAAGAAGATGTCGAAGGCTATGGGCAACAGGGATCTTTCGAAGGAGCTGTGGGAGTGGACGGAGAAGGAGCTAGAGAGGTTCTAGGAGTATATGTCCTTTCTAAGCTTACACGAAGACTCGCCCCCAAACTCAACAGGGTTTTGATGATCGTTTTAAGTTGCCAACGAATCCAATCCTGTCTTGCGTGGACTGTGGTTCGGTACTTCCTTCCCCGGGTTTAACGTATCAACACTGTCGTGGTAGTAAATGGTAATATTGATGTTTATAATCTCATTTGGTTGTTACTATAGTTAACATTGATTCTTCTCCAGTAACTTTTGGAATTTTATTTACTTCGTAGGGTATTGAGACACATATAATCACTATATTACTCAGCGACCGTTCACCCACACAATCTGGCATAGGCCAATGAACGCCGCTTTGAGTGGAAAGAAAAGTTGTTTTAAGAGGGGCTAGAGAAACTTACTAAGTGTATGACGTATTAAAGAATGCGGGAGTAGTCTATAAGGTAAGAGAGTAGCAGGTCTTGTTAACATGTTGGTGGAAAGTGGAAAGTGTTGGCGTGGAGATGTTGCTCCAGACCTATCAGTCAATGCGAGGCCTAAGACGTAAGAATTTTCACTTCAGTCACTTTCACTACAAGAGGTATCTGGGTAAGAATACCAATGTCCCAGTCGACGTCATCTTCTAGTATCAAGGAAGTACGGCGGGTTGCTGCCTCTCTCAGAGCGTTGAGGTGCCCGAGCCAAGATAGTGCGTAGCCCTTCCCCATTTCTTTGTTCTTGCCCATCAGTTTGCCGATGTCCACATCAGTCCAGTGTGGTTGGTGAGAGATATCAAGATTAAGGCCAGTGTAGGAGGCAGCTTGTAGAAGATCATCCCTTCGCCAATGCAACTGCTCGGAGGCTTCATTTGGGGCGACTACCAGTATTGTTTCGAACTGGAGTGGCAATATTGTCAGTCAAATTCTTCACAGCAGGAGACCTACAGAATTACTCACTCCATGCGTCTCCTCCCTCGCACTATAGTCAGGTTGTTTTGCATCTCGAGTCCAGAATCTTGTGATCCTAGCATGAAAATAGCGGGATAGGAAGACGATGTTGATAAGAAGAGCGCCAAGTACGCAGGCTTTAGCTCGAAAAGAGTGCGGGAACTTCATTCAAACCCTACTCGAATGCAAAGGTGGGCATTTGAAATCTCAACTGTAACCCCATCTTAATTTGATAGCAAGCACTCAACGCAGAAGTTGGGATTTTGCTGGAATCATGCCTCTGGAGGTTTCCGCCCAGTTTCGATGGAAACGATATCATACACCTTCCAGGAAGCAGTTGGTAGATATGGTCGATTTCCCGCTGAAATCTCCACGTGTGAGACGCTCTTCTGGATTGAGCAGCTGGTGAGAATGGAGATCGGAGATAGCGGATAAAAGGTCGTGAAATTAATTAAAGCAACGAAAAAATGGCGGGTAGTGCCTGGTTCTATCGCATTTATTATGCGTCAGGCATTTAATCTGCCCAATGCCTACTTTGGGAAGGTTAATAAGTTGATGAATTCGTAAATTCGTAAATTCGTAAGCTGTTACCTCGTTTGTAAGCTATGGAGGAGTGCGGGGTTCCCAACACCAATAACGTCACATGACGACCATTCTACATAGCTATAAACTTGGAAGTGGACTTCCGCTTCATTAAAACCTTCACAAATTCTTGACTCCCAGATTACACTTAAGCCATGCCTGCACCCACTACTGACCAATCAGCCGCCGCTGCAGCATCCGACATATCCAAGCCCTACATTCCATTAGCCAGTCTCGCCGACGATGGATGGTCTACAGAAGATGAGGCGACAGCTACGTGCTTCTGTGGTAAAGTGCAGCTCGTATTGGTAAGTCTGTAATTCACGTCGTTCTCTGCCGGTCGAACTGACTGGATCTCCCCCTTGTCTTTCCACTACATGCAAGTGAACGAATCAAGGAGTAGGAAGGCCAAGCCGCTATATGTGCTCGAGGCGTCTTTGGGTAGACGTTGAAGGTTTTATTCGGAGGTGCAAAAATGTGGTTTCTTGATGGCTTTCACAATACCATAATATCTCCGTCCTTTGAATTCGTTCTAACTTTACACCGCTATGCAGCCCACCAAAGCCCCTGGCCTCGTCAACACCTTCGTCTGCAACTGCACGGACTGCCACAAAATTACCGCTTCCATGTTTGCATCCAACATGACGGTTCTCGACACTCACTCTCACTTCACACGAGGTGAGGATAACCTGAGCACTTTTGCTCAGCGCAAGACCGTCGGATCAGGGAACCTGATGACGAACTACTTTTGCAAGACTTGTGGGACTCTTATGTATAGAATTAGCGAGCCGTTTCCAGAACAGAGGATCGCAAGGATCGGCACCATTGATGATTTTCATCTGCATGCGACTAAGTTCAAGCCGAGCACGGAGCAATTTGTAAGGTCGAGAGTGGAGTGGTTTGGTGGTTGTGAGGACGCGAAGCAGGTTCAGGGCAATGCATTTCCGTCGTGAAATGTTGCTGCGGGTGGGGAATAGGATGTCGGCGTCATTGGGAGTGGTTTTGAACTGGGACTAGATTTGGAAAGGTAGGCTAGGAGCTCGAGCATATAGTGTTGCGGCGAGTTCTTATGGCTTCTGACAGTTCTGCCCTACCTTAAACATCCGATAGAATGGAAAGATCTAGCTGCTACTGAAAAGATTCCTGAATTCAATAAAGTTGTTCTGAGACACTGCGCGCTTTAATTTCAAAATCTTAGAAAGTTGATTTGCTTTTCCGTGTTCTTGAGTTTTTGCCGATTTTGCCTCATCCGCTGCCCGTACTGTACGATACATTCCTCCAGGGCTTTGGGTCCGTAAAAGATTTATTGATAGTTTCATAGCGCCGGAAGTTAAGAACGTCAAAAACTGCTCAGTGGGAAGTGTACAACAGTCAATGCAAGAACAAGAATCAAGTTAAATAATTCACTATTAGCAGTCATTCAAACAGCTGCTGAGAAGTCCATCACCCGTCACCCTCATTTCGGGGCCCCAACAAGCGCTAAGTTTTCAATCGCACTAACCCCATACAACGCCGCCGCATTTGTGCTAATCCAAGTCGCCTCATCCACCTCCACCAAAACCTTACTTCCCCCAATTTTTTCCGTCGTCCACGGATCACTTGGGCTTAACTCATCCGCACTGTTATCGTTGAAAAACTCACTCCAGGCCCTCTTCGCCAGTGTCTCATTGCCCCTCTTATGGGCTGCATACGCCGTGAGTCTTGAATGCCCTTGCTTGAGATTAAGACTACCGAAGGAGGCCCCATAACGCGCTTTCTGCTCCGTAGCCCCAGCGCCGTAGTAGTAGCAGTAGTCAAGCCAAGCGTCAACGAAGGGGGTCGGAATGTCGGAGTAGTGCTCGATGAGCTCGTCGATGGTCTCTACGACGCCGAAAACGGCGGAAAGGTGCGAGACAGTGATACTGCCGAGATTTTTTGGGTCGGTAGGCGGAGGGGCCCAGGCACCGGTGAGGGAGTTGTACAGGGCTTCGCCGGTAACGAAACCATTCTTTAAGAGGGGATAGGTTTTTGTGGTTTCGATCAATTTGTCACGGGATTCTTCCCAGCGCGGGCCGCGGCGCTCCCATTCGATGAGATAGGCGGCGGCGACGCCAGACCAATCTGTGCCGAAGTTGAGATAGAGTGCCGTTGGGTCGGGGGTGTATACAACGCCCGGGTCCCGTACCTTGCGGCGCGCGTCAACGAGCACGAAGGCCTTTTCTGCTTGGAGAACAGCGTGAATGAGATCACCGGTTCTCTCGTCACCACCGGAGAGGTAGTAAAACGACTTCCGGTACACGGGCGTGGAAATGCGAACTTGTTTCGCACTATCGCTCCAGTGCTGGACGCCATGACGCGTCCCCAATCCAGTGAAATTGCCGAGGTGATAAGAATCAACTTCACCGCCGTGTCGAGCTTGTGCTTCAGCTAGACGAAACACGTCGGCGCGTCCGGTGCGGAGGAAGAAAGTCCAGAAAAAGAGGTCGGGGGAAAGTTCAGAGTTGTCCCAGGCGTAGCCTCCGATGTCATATCGCCATGTATGTCGGTCTTCATCATAGCTGTGTTGGATGTCGCCATGGTCCCAGAAGCCGTAGAATCGACGTTGCTCAATTTGTTTCTCGTAGAACTCAATGAGGAAGTCGAGATGTGATTCTATCGTCTCAACGGCGGCAGAGCCGGATGTGGCGTTTCGAGTGTTCCAGTAGGTACCGAGGGCTCTGGTGCTGTGAAGATACTCGGGCTCCGCGACGAGGACTGGAGGCTCGTTAGTCTGTTTAGTGAGCGCTGAGAGCTTGTCTGCGGAGGGCGTGCTGTCGAAACCGTAGATGAAGATTTCGTTGGTTCGGGCAATTCCATAGGGAGTATTGTAGCCGTTTTCGTAGTCTTCATACGTGACTTCTAGTGCTGCGAGCTGCTTTTTGTATGTGTCTTCTCCTAGCCCATCATGGTAAGGCCGAACGTCCAGAGGCTCAGCTGATGGACTGTAAAGCCATAGTGTGATTGATCCTTGGTCGGTGGCAGCATTGGAAATGTCTAGACTCGTGGGATACTTCTTCCAAAAGTCGCGAAGGCCAATAGCTAGGCCACCGACAGTGGCACCACCAAGATACGCTAGACCACCTGCCCGAGTTCCTCCCGGAATCTTCACCCAACTCTGTCCGGCTTTGGTCCGCTTCTTGATATTGAACCCATCCGGAGAGAGCTGCGTCAGACGGTAGTCACTCCAAGATGGAATCCATTGAAGGCCATTGGTGACGCGGACGTCCCATGTGCTCATGTCCGGCAGCATAGTACCGTTGTATTGGGCACTTCTAATTGCTTTGCCGGGATCTCGGCGGAGCCCCGTGATGCCCTGAACAGCCTCGTGAAGAATGCCACCGTCGACACCAGCGATCCGAACGTGCCGATTGTACAATTCCTCGCCATCCAGGGGAACATCAAAGCGGATTCCAAGTCCAGAGACGAAGTCGGTCTTGGCATCGCCATCATACACAATGGTGTGGATAGTTCGAATAGCCTCAGAGTTAGCGTAGAGGTAAAATCGAACGGTGAATGGAAGCCAGTCGACATGGTTGGAGGTGGAGTTTCGATCAACATGGTGGATGCCTTGGATTGTTACTAAAGCGCGGATCTTTGTATCTCTTGATATGGTGGTGTTGTAAATCTTGCTGACGAAGTTGATGTATTGAACTCCCGATGCATGCTCGCTTTCGTCGTCATCGGCAACACCAGACTGAGATCTCAAGATGAGCCGTCCGTTGGTTCCGACTGTCTTCCCGCTAGAAGTCTTGATGGAGGATACCAAAGCATCACCTGACTTGGGAAAGGTCGCAACAATCTTGCCAGTGTCCACCACAAGCGTGTCAGAAGATTCGGTCACCAAGATTTCCTCAAGTTGATCCGTCGCCTGTCTTCGTCTTTTGGATGAAGTTGCATTCCCAGGGCCACTTGCGACGATCTTATATTCGTCGTAGACAGTCTCGGATCCAGGAATTGCATGTCCAGTCCACTTGATGGAATCGTCGGGCCAGTATGCCGTAATCCACGACTGGAGCTGTACTGGATCGTCGTTACTCGAAGAGGCCGTAAAGGTAGTCGCGTTGGCGAGATGTTGACCGCGAGCCCAAGGAAGTCCGAACGTGACGCCATTATTAAATTCTGCCGGTCCCTCGAGCCATTTCACCTTGACAGAGTCGCTGGTGTTCTGGAATTGTTGTGCTGCACCACACCCCACAAGCGCGAGAAAGGCGAGGAGGCTGATCGGACGTCGAGACATGATCGCTGAAAGAAGAGACATCGGGCGACGTTGACGTGCAGGGTATTTTTTGGCAGCGGCCATGGCTTAATTTGTACCTGCATCTTTGATCTGCACGCCCGGCTTCGGTTCTACAGATTGATTGCGTCGTTATTGTTGGTGGTCACGCAAGTAGGCGCCTCGAATAAGCCGAGCCCGACTTTCCTAAAGAGAGATGGACGGACTGATGTTCTGTGAGCTTGCAGGGAGCGGCGCGTGGAAACCAGGAGTCGTGAAATTTCTCCGCCGGGTTGTCGCTGGATCAGGGCCCGAGCACCAAGACGCGAAGATCGTCGGGCCGTTTTGTTGTTCGTTTTCTCCGCAATCCCGATGACGAAGTTTGATTAGATGTCGCGTGAATGCGCAACTAAATTTGTTTGTTAAGATGATGGGGTTAATTCAGCCTGGGAGCGAACGAGATGGTCCGCGCTCCGCTTTCTACTCTCACATCAGATTGGATGCCATCGGAGTCCCATCTCGTCGCCAGGCAGAGAATGACATCAGATCCCCGCCGGGTATCGGTGCAAGTTGCTCGTGAAATTTCTCCGCAAGAAGTGATCATCGGTTTCCCAGTTCGTGGAGCTTCCCAGTTCGCGGAGCTGTGGGTTAGGACAGAAAAGAACCCGGGAGATTCGTCTAGCCCGTGGCAAGGCCCTTATAGCCTAAGGCGGGGCAGTTCGACTCCTCTCTAAATTGGGACAGCACTACAAGGATGAGTATGAGATATGTTCTAACGAGTGTGGTGTTTGCAAGGTCTGCGTTGAACGTCCTTGGGATGATTCCATTCTAGGCCTAGCGCGATCGTTCGGTCCATTTTTGCCCCGACCAACTACTCTTCTCTGTAAGGGATAATTCCACAACCCCACCCTCTTTGGGCTTTATTTTCGAATCATCTTTTTTCTATTCACTCTACTCAATTCAGTCACAATAGGCCCGAGTACTATCGTAGTCATTCCCGGGACATAAAATAGGGAAGAGGCAGCAAGAGTATGGATACCTTGCACTGTACTTCTATATCGAGCAAAAGTGAGCATACATTTGAGTTAGGAATACCCTACCTCAAATTCAAACTATGTTGATGAACTTCATGTGGTTCATCACAGCTATGATGAATGAATGCATTGAGGTGGCCCCGTTTCTAACTGTGTCGAAAAGTGTAAAAATTAGGAAACCTAGGCTTTCAAATGGTATTGTGTTCAACGGGCTTCTTTCAAATGATTCTTTGTATTCTAATTGAAAGCCGCATGATTCCAAAATCCGATACTGTCTCCAAATACTAGTATTTTGGTAACAATTGTCTCTAATGGCTCCGTGTTGTAGTTGCCTGCGGTTCACTTAGTCTATGTTCTCTTTGAAGAAAGAAAGTATAATTTAACAATAGCAAAAGCTTACGTGATGTAGTATGGAACCCACTTTCATTTAATTCTATGCACTCTCATTTAGTTCAGTGCACCTATAAAATTAAGTTCAACAATCTATCGGTCATGAAGCATGACAATTATCTCTAGCATTAATCCCTTTTTCTTCTTGGAGAGAATATTTCGGAATATGACGAAACCAGTCATGGTACTGACAATTCGAAATGCATTTGAAGACATGCTGCCATTCCCGCAAGGCGAAGTAACTCAGACACTAGTAATGTCGGTGCAATCAGAGACTCACGTCGCAACCTAATTCAATTAACAGGATCATTAGAGACGCCGCGGAAGCAGTCTACTGAGTTATGCACCCGTAAGCAACTTCATGGGAATAGCTTTTATGATACTACGTCTAGGTGGAAATATAAATTCCGAATATCATTACCAACCAACTTACATACGCAAGGCGATGTCCCCACTCGCGAACGTGGCTCGCAATAGGCATGAAAGGGTGTTGAACATGCTCCTAGAAGCTGGCGCTAGTCATTTCATTGACAGAATAAAGTATTCCCCTATGTTAGCCAAATACGAACAACACGAGAATGTGGCCTTGGTCCTTTCTCAAGAGCTAGATGTTGGTGGAAATACGCTTGAACAGATGGGAACCACGCTGTTGCAGATGGCTTGCATGTTTAAAATCATAAATCAAGTCCGATACTATCTCAAACGCGGATTACGATGTGGGGGGCTTGTAGACACTGATATCCAACATGTCCTCAACGCCTATTTGCACTATGTTATCCAGAAGGATGTCAGGGTGGGTAACCTTGTCAAGAGGGAGATACATAATAAGGTTTCCAGATCGTATTGAAACTCTTGCAGCACGGCGCCGATCCCAACGTCCTCATTGGGCATGAAGTCAAATACTCTGTCCCTGCCCGGGTATAGGCCTTAGTGCATCTAGATCCACGGGCGAAGATCTTGTTTACACTAAACATATCTGTAAAGAAACCCAAGGAGGCCCCTGTGCTAATTGGACGGCTTTGGAAGATGCCATCTAATGACGAGGTCTCTTCGATGAGCCCGAATCGGAAGCATCATCCCCTGAAAATAGCCGCCATGCTTTCCTGGGGGACTATCTTGAATCGTTAAACGCAGAGAATCAGCTTTGATGGAGGATGAAGAGATTAGATATAGGGGATCCAATCATGAAAATTGTAGATCGAACGGTTCGGGTATGGCAGACGACTTGGCAGAGAGCGAAATGCATGGACAAAAAATGAAGTCCGAATCGACGGAGCCTCCTCTCTCTGTCATTCCCGGAACTTGGAATCCCGAATGCAAGTGTGGCCCATACTGCTAGAGATTTTTGGGTCACATGCCGGTCAAATCTTCCCTTGAGTGCCATTCTACGAAAGGTAGAGAAGTTGGAGAAGCTGGTGGAAGCAGAGCCCATTCCGCGACTAGGACTACTAGACACAACGTCACATGATATTGGAACGACCCATGGGCTGATTTCTCGAAGAATAAAGGTTTTCAAAGTGCTTATTCTCTCTTATTTGCCTTATTTACGAGGTTCGAAGAAAGACAAAGGGAAAGACAACGGCATTTTTTCTTTTTGCGAGCTACTGTCTTGGGAGTTTCGGTTATAGATAAAACACAGCTTCATACATCAGGGAGATCTCTCTCTCAGGAGAGGAGAGTCAGCAGCACTATTGTTCGAAAATTCGTTTTAGTATTGGAGATTTCATTTCTGGCGCTGAAGGGATTGCACACGGCGACCGTTCCAACAATCAGAACAAAGCTTCTGCACCATTTTCGCCTCGGAACATGAACCCTGATCAAATCTACCACACGTAACACAAACCAACCCTTGCCGTTGGGAAGCTCCTCCAAATTGTAGTCGTGTACCCAGCGGATATCTTCGAGAGGTGACCCCACACGTTAGGCAAAAGCGCCCAATCCTATCCGCGATAGTACCGTTTCCAAGTTTTCCACGTTTACCCCTCATCATGGCGTTCGAGAACTGGCCTGCAGAGCGTATCCTCAGGCAAAGACAGCAGGCGAAGAAGTCACGTCGGTCAAGTGCTTGTTTATTTTCGACCGATACGTATTCTACACCGTGGTATTCGGGCCACCGTTCAATTTCGAGGAGGTCTATCATGCCGTAGGCCCTGGTGTTCGATAAAGAGGAAGTCGTGGGATGTTCGACTTTGTTGTAGAGATCGCGGCAGGTACATCGCAAGGCAACCCGTGACGCATAGCTCAGGAAGGTTTGTAGCTCCAGCAGAAGTTCTGCAGGCAAGTCTGGCAAGGATGGTGCCGCCATTACTGAAGGATAGAGATTGATGTTGGTTGCAGGTCGTAGTTCGTTTATGGAAGGGATAAGGCGAAGTACTTATACCCCTCTATTTTCACATGCCAATGTCCTTCTAGGTCCTTCGAAAATGTAGAACTGTAATCAGAGAGAATAATCAATTGCAAAGATTGAGATGAAGTTGTGCACTTCACAACATGTTCCGATGACACAAATAAAACCTTAATCAGCCCATTCCAACGCCTTTTGCCCAGCATACCAATGACTCCACGAGAAGAACATCCAGAGCCATATATACAGCTACAGCGAAGAATATCCACTCCTCACTTATGATGCGCAGTTTCAGGCGCAGCCACAGATTCGGGAGTCACCCACTCGTCTCCTATCTTCACTTTCCCGTCCGACATCACATTTCCATCTTCCAACATGGTCATCCTCGGCCTCTTGCGCCCGCCCCTTTTCTTTTGCACACATACATATGCCAAGAGTAGGATGGCAATGACAGCAATAATAGCAGATATGATAACGGCTGCGAGTCGCCCGCCCGCAAGTTTCTTGCCCTTGCGGTATCTACTGCCGGTGATCATGCCGGCGCGGGCGAAGAGGGTTGAGAGTTTCGTTGTGCTGGAGCACGATTTAGATGAAGTTGTAACGCGAGAGGTTGATAGAACATGGCAAGAGGAGGGAGTAGGAAAAGGTGCCTACGTTGAATCATCCGGTGTACGGCTGAGGGGATCTAAGGTGCGGAGAGCCGGCATGGTACACAAGCTTGCGTTTGAACGTGGCACAATTTGCTTGGACGGGTGCCGGACAAGGCTGAGAGTGAATGTTCAATGGTTCGGCGGGAATGAAAACACGATAGGGGTATCACTGTGGGGCTTACACTAACTATGCTCTAGCTAGTAGAGTAGACGATAATATGTGTTGAGAATAAGGAGTGTGGGAAATATGGCGCGCTGCGCTTTCCGATCCAAGAATGTCGTCATCGTCAGAACATGCCTGGCGTGCCTTGCTTGCCAGGCTTGTGTAACGTAGGCGCTGCGCTGTAATACCACCGGCGCATGCAATTCATCGGCCGATTGTGGTGAGGATTGTCTGTAAAGCGGGGTTGCATGGCACAAAAACGATGTAACCAGCGGCGAAGCGAGCCCAAGAACAAATGCAGGAAGAAATGGTGTGAAAGGGTAGGACGGCTAAAACGTTCAATGCAAGGCGAGGAAGCAGCGCAGGTGCGTACACGCAGGAAGAATGGCTGACATGGTCGCAATATTACTGCAGCGATCAATGGAAATTGTCTGAAGCACATAACTGCTGTGGAACCGTTAGAGGGTAGAACGGATGCGTTGGTAGTGTCTGGATGTACACCATCGGGAGTGGACTGAACGTCTCTTATCGATAACGCCCACCACCGTCATCCCATCTCGCATTCAACTGCATCTGTGTTGTATTTGCTTTTACAGGCACCAGTTGTCTCTCTCTTCAAATATAGCATTTGCTAGAGTACTTAGAGACGTAGAAGCGAGGCCTTTCGCAGCCTGAACATGGTTGCCTATCTAGTGTGTGTGGAAGCAGGCGACCGTGAAGGAGAGGATGCCAAAAGCGCCCCGAGAGGAGTAGTTATCGGACCTGCGTCAGGAGGTAGCAGCACCTGTGTTTGGAATTGTTTCATGCATTGTTCTGGCCGTGACCGTGAAGGTGATGAGAAAGTGTGGGCGGTAATGCCAGTCAGAGGGGGGCCTATGCGAACTAATTCCAAATTGATGCTTGATATAGGAGCAAACTTTCACATTAACAAGAGATGTTCGAGGCTGAGATTTGGCTAACGCTTCCGCTAAGAAAGGAAAGAACTGCTCCAGATATCGACTCCACCTCTCACCTCCACAACCAATAAACCCCACACCCCGACTGACCACGCTGAGATGAATACACCACCTACTATAGAGGCCCGAGATTCGAAGGCAAAGGTAGAGCATATGTCAAATGAAGCAGCTTGCACCTTAACCATCAAAAGACAGAAAAAGATACATATCGGGGCCGAAAGGCAACACGCGGCAAGATAAGGCAGGCACAGTATTTGAGGTTAGCATCTACTGCAGTATCAGGCAAAAGTAGTATATCTGGTCAGTGCGGCGTGGGGATGCGTGAAGGCCAATATGTACACAGTACCTAAGAGCAAGGATTAGAATGATTGGATGGACCCGATTTCTGTTATCTTGCAGGCGAATAGCCGGGCTAGATCTTATAAGGTAAAGCTTATGCCATTCTTGCAAGGGCTTTACAGGTACGGCTGCAGAGCTTAGAATTACAACAGTACCGCTTTGTCTTTGGGTGCTGCTTGCTCGACTATTAAATTACGATACCGCCACGTCTGCATTTGTTGCTATTGCTGGTCGCATATACCCACCGCAATCCAAGCATTACAACAACAAGTCTTCGGTATCTTTCAGTTACAAATTATAGACTAACTAAGTTGTTAACTTACTAATATAGTAGTGATTTCTTGATAGAGACTTCTAAGGCGTGGGTAGGGCGAGGTTATCACGTGCCCGGCCATCTCAAGATAGACTAGCGGCTTCGGCAGCGCCACCACAACACCACAGACGAAAATTCACGATGCAGAGATTTCCGCGTCCAATTCACGACACGCCTCACGACACTCGTCCCCATGGCGCATTCGCATGCTCTCATGGAAACCAAGGGGATTCCTCTGGTCTTGCTCCACACGCGAGTTTCCCCTTGGCGTCCGAGCAAGTGAGATTTGCGATCCAGGCCACGATGGGTGGCAATGACTGGTGAGAGGCGGTCAGTCGGCCGGCCGAGAAAAATGAGACTTGAGGCAGGACCCACACCACACTCTAAATTAAGTATCATTTTCTTATCTAAGCTATCTCTTCTTCTCTTCCGTCGCTTCTTCTTCCCTTCTTCTCCACACTCTCCCCACTATTCGTTATTCCGCAAGGCGTGCGAGCGTAAAGTGGAGGTCCGATGAGACTCCCCGGCCGTTGGCAGCCGCCGTCGAGCAGCCTCCCTCCCGTTCGCTCACTTGGCTCCACGTCTGAAGACCGCATCGACTCCGCTCTCCGGAACCTGCATGCCATATACTGTCCACTGCGCCTACCGACATCCATCTCGCAGCAGCGGTCAAAGGAACCCGGGACCGACGCGGGAATAGTCGACTCTGGATATGTGTCAGAAGATGATTACGAACATGACACCCTCTTAGATACCGAAGACGCTCTTGCAGCGCTGCGAGCCGACGTCTTTGAACGTGACTGCGCCGTGCGCTGGGTCACCGGCCTCATCGCGCGCGCAGATGAGTTATGTTTTACCTCTGAGGAGACTCGCGACCGCATTATCGATGAGGCTGCTTCCCTACTCTCCTCGTTCAGCGACGCTGAGAACGACGCTACTCCGGAACCGATGACGCGTGACTTCAGCTTCCCAACTGCATTCGCCTCGCCAACAAGCATCGACGTGCGACTGAATGACGCCCCGCTCTCCGGAACCGACCACACGGATGTAGGACTCCAGAGCTGGGGCGCCTCTATTATTCTCTCTGGACTCATGTGCGCCTCGCCCAATCGCTTCGCACTGGACAAATTACAGCCCGGCGCCACCATAATAGAACTCGGCGCAGGAACGGGCCTGGTCAGTCTCACGCTTGCCGCGCTGCACCCTCATATCTCTTCCACTGCTCCAGCCATCATCGCGACCGACTACCACCCCGCAGTCTTGGACAACCTACGCTCTAACATCGCCGTCAACTTCCCCGAAAATGCCGAGCCACCGGTCCACACGATGCTACTCGATTGGTCACGCCCCACCATACCGCACGAGCCAGTCAGTATGTTGGTGGCCGCAGACGCAGTGTACGACCCAGAGCACGCCGGTATGTTGCGCGACTGCGCTGCCCGTCTACTCAAGCAGGACGGCATCTTCTGGTTAATCGTAACGGTGCGCGTGGTCGGGAAGTTCGAGGGCATCGCGGATACCGTCGAAGCTGCATTCGTCGACGAACAGTGTCCGCGGAGAGAAGACTTCGGGGTGCTGAAGATCCTGCAGCGGGAGTGGCTGGAGAAGCAGAGGGGTATTGGGCGGGGCGACGAGACGGGGTATAGGTTGTATAGGATTGGGTGGGCAGACGCGTAGAGTAGAGCATTGGAGAGAGGGAAGTGGATGGTTGTGATTAGACAATAGATTACATGCAATAGACCGAGGGGATAGATTAGACGAGATAGATAGATACCATGAAGAACCACTATTTTCGTTCCATGCGCTAGGTCATTCCCTTGTGTGTTAAAGAAACCGATGCTCTTGTGTCGCAGCCACTTATTCCTCAACTGGCTTTGCCACTTTCCAAAGCTAGGACGCTTCCATCATTATCTATCTTACGCAGCACCGTATTCCCAAAGGTCCTACAGTGGCTATCTTAGCCCCCCAATGGCATGTAGTCGTGTGGCTCCGTGATGCTAATCTGCAGTACACTCCAGCAAGATTTGAAAGAGGAGATATTCCGTTCATAACCCTCTCCGATATTGGATGTAGACAGAAACTATCATTACACCAAGCCGACCCAAAGCCACCATCATATCCCACACTCGCCAATCAGTGGCTATGAGTATGATCAGGGCCCCCAACCTCTCTCTTCCCCACCCACGCCGTGCCCTTCGCCCTCAGCCTCTTCGTAACCTTGCCCATGTTCACCTTGAGTACGCCCTCAATGTACCCAGGCAATTGAGTATTATCCCAATTCCCGGCCATGTCGGCCCTGAGGCTCTGGCCCCGCTTGCCGCTTCCATAGCCATGCAGCGTGACGTCCGACGCCGTGTGTCCGCCCGTCGACCAATTGACCCCGGCCTTCCTGCTCAGCAGCGCCGTGAGGTCGGCGCCGAGCCTGTTGTTCGCGAGCAGGGTGTCGATATCCGCGGCGGGCAGGCCCGCGAGGCCGTAACCGGGCAGCAGGGTGTCGGCGAGGTAGGCGCGGCGGTCGGTGCCGTTGTATGCGGCCCAGAGCCTCGTGACGTGCTCGATGGACATGGAGACGGCTTTGAGCGGCAGCGGGTTGAAGCCGTTGAGCGTCAGCCCGCCGCACTCGTGGTCCGCGGCCGACAGCATCAGCGTGTCTGGGTGCGCGTTGATCCACGCGCGCACGTACGACATGACTTCGTTGTACATGAGGACTTCGTGCAGGTGCGCGGCGGCGTCGTTGGCGTGGCCCGCGTGGTCGATGCGTGAGGCTTCGATCATGATGAAGTAGCCCTTGGATGTCCGCTTCGTTGCGCGATCGAGGGAGGTCAGGGCCGTGTCGACCATTTCTAGGAGAGAGGGCTCGGACTTGGGCGTGCGGGAGCGGTCGATTTCGTACTTTAGTTGGTCTTGGGGAGTGTTAGCTTGTGTTTTGAGTCTGAATAGTTTTGAGTAGGGTAAATAAGTACCATCGTTGAAAAGCCCGATGTACGGAAGATCGGCAGTCTTCGAATGTCCCTTCTTCAGATCATCGAACGCGGCACGGTCTTGCATGATGTGGAACCCCTTGCTCTTGGCGTACTTGAGGAGGTCGATGTCGTCGCTTCGGCAGGAGGTTGGGTCCGATTTGGGCTTGAAGTAACATCGGCCCCCGCCAAGGAGGAGATCTACTTGAGGGCCCAGCGGGTGCGAGTAGCCAATCTCATGCTCTGCGATCTTCTCGTACGAGTTGCGGTTGGCAACGTGGGCAGCGTACACGGCGGGGGTCGCATGGTTGATGGTAGATGTCACGACGAGGCCGGTCTTAAAGCCCTCCATCTTAGCGGCCTCCAGGATCGAGCCAACGGGCTGTCCCTTGGGATCAACACCGATAGCTAGAGGTAATCAGATTATAGCTCTATACGGGAGTTTCATCGAGGCTGACATACCGTCGTTGTACGTCTTTACGCCGCACGCAAACGCCGTTCCAGAAGCAGCAGAATCAGTGATCAAATTATCACTAGCCTGAGTCCGCACAGTTCCGATGACCATCTCATCGGCTGCGAGCTGGTAAGTCACTGGCGCCTTGGGATTCTCGCCGTTGCGGAGCAGCGACACGTAGTCACGTGCCATGGTCTGGGAAGATTGTCCATATCCGTCCGGCACGATGTAAATGAAGTTCCGGGCCGCGGGGAAAATAAACGAGGCAGCGCCGCTCGAGACAAGCAGAGTGCTCGTGCAAACGGAGAAGAGAACCGAACGCATATTGGCAGAAGCTAGGGGTGGTGAGCGAGTGTGGAGGTTGGCCTGGGCTGCGGACTGCGGACTGCGGAGAACGGCAAATTACTCCCTTTATATGTTCTGCATTTCCCGGTGAGGCGATTTCCGTAGGTCGACTCAGGTATTTGCGTCCCGGATACTCGGAACGTGAAGACTGAACAGCTCATAGATCCGCTGCCCAGGTGCACGGGAAATGATGTCCTGATAGTCGCGCCTATTCGGGAAGCTGGCAAGACACGATGCTGCACTCTGTCCAACGGTGTTCCATTGGCCTTAGACGTTGGAGCACGTTGTGCACGGTTGTTTGAACGCACGTGCTCTCCAAGGCCGGTGGGCCAAGGCCAAGCCATCTTGGCTTTTCTTCGTACCTGCGTTTGATAGTGGTTGGGGCACGTGGGGCGAGAGTAGGATTCGAGGACATTGGCATCAATGTGGGCTTGCGAAAATGTGTAATGGACGGCGGCGGTCCCATAGTCATGATCGAAGATGAGAGATGAGAGGTCGAGTCAGCAGATCGGAGGAGAGCGAGGTGTTGCAGTGAAGTAACAAGGGAAGATGTTCCAGTTTGCAACCATCGTGCGTAAGGCTTCCAAGAGATAAGACAGAGCGGGGGTGGCCGAGGGCCTTGGTCTGATAGTGGATGATGGATGAATGAAGTCTTGCGTAGATGACCATGGCGGGCTCGCCTATCGCTAGCGTCTTGGTTCCTCCCCGGACCCTCTCAACCACTCTGACTTCTATACTATAACATCATCAACATATCCACGACCTCTATCAAATACCGAGTCCTCTGACGCACGATAATAACTCACGCTCGCATCCTCAAGCCGCTGTGTCGAAGATGTGTTCCGACTCGACATATGCTTGCTCCAACATACAATATGCTGCGCTGAACACGTGCGGTGTACGCCGTGTGATATGCGACGAACAGGATAGGGAGGAACCCGATTAAAGCAGCATGGAATGGAGTGTTATCAAAGTCGATTGACTTTGTGCCGTGGCCAACAAGTTACCACGATCTACCATTGACTTAACTAGCTACTTGCAAAACTAGCCATCGCGTCATGCTTTCCTTCCCATTTACTTGAACTCCACATACCCCTTCCCCTCCACAAACGTCCAATTCCACGGCCCCTGCTCCTTCTTCTCCGCCAACTCCGTATATGCCTCTCCGGCTGCTGGACCACTGACCGGTATTGTCGCGCCACCATCCGCCTGCCTCTCATCGGCGTAGTAGAACTTGAACCCCTGCTTCTCATACGCTTTACTCGAGCCATGGATCAAATGCGCAAGCGCTGTCTTCGTCATACCGAAGGTCAGCACCGGGGGCCACGCTGTAGTGTTAAGGAGGTTGCCTGTCGCGATGAAGGTCCGAGATGCAGAGGCCGGGAGAGTCTTGAAGCCTTTTACGGCTTCCTGGGCTGCGATGAGGGGCGAGATGACGTTTACAGAAAGAAGGCGTGTTGTATCCTCGACAGTAGCCGAGGTGAGGGGGTCTTCCGGGTCGAGAGTCACACGGTCGGCGGCTAGAGTGGTTGTCAGAAGACTTACACACACACAATAGAATTGGGAGTACAGGACGCACCATTGTACACTACGACAGAAGGGACGCCCAACTTTTCTGTCACCTTGGCGAACGCGTTTTGAATCCCTGCCGGGTCCTGATTTGCGAAATCGATGTTCAAACGCAGGAAGCCGTCTTCGCCAACACCCTCTTGGAGGCTGCGAGCTGCGAGCGCCACTTTGTAGCCTTTGGCTGCGAAGGCTTGGCCGACGGAGAGCCCGATTTTGGGGCCGGCGCCTAGGACGAAGAGGACGGGGGCAGACATGATGAAGAGTAGTCTTGATAGAGGAAGATTGAATAAGCTACAGTATGTAGTTTGGCTGTTGGACGGGTTGATGTAGAGCACAAGAATGTGTTTCCAGTTGCATCTACGAGATTATATACCCAACCGTCACAAGCCAAGAGGGTGAATGCTTTCAAACAAATCACCTCAAACACCAACACAAGGCCTGCCAAGCTGACAAAAGTACCATCTCCATCCGGCAGAAGTTGTCATTGTGGTGCGATGGTGAAATGCCGAGCAGCGAGTGGATTAGAAATGCGACGTTGCCTAATCCTCCTGATTGGTCGACGCGGTTCAGTTACCGAGAATCTTGGTAAGCCCGCACAGTAAACGACGTCGCTTTGAAGCTAGGTGTATAAGACCGGATGCATCAGCTTCCGGACGTGTATAGGTGTTCTCATCAAATGTTTGTGAGTTGGTGGCTGCCAATGATGATATTTCGGAGACTTTGGAGCTCAACCTCGGGCCCAAGCACCTCCGAGCGACGCTCGAGCCGCTAGTAATGAGGCTACCAAAGCGTAGACGAGTAAGGTCGCGAAGATTGCGAGCAGAAGACAAGATAAGTAAGTAGGGCGGTAGGAGGGAAGGGATTAGTGGGCAGAAGCAGGTACACACGCACTCAATATATGCCTCAGAATGACGTGATATAACAGTAAAATTCGTCCATACAGCTTGAGATTAAGTGCAAGTAGTGAATGAGGGGTCGAGCATTGATATTAACAACCTTTCTATTTGCAATGTTCGCGCCCCATAAGCACCTCTACCAGAATACTGTCCTATATAACAGCGATGGGCTTACAGCACGGGGCCATCAAGAATTCTCCGGGTGTTGTCGTCGGGAATGAATCCAAGATCTTCGGCAGAAATGTCTTCGATATTGTCATCGGAAAAGCTGTATCATCTATGCAGCGCCCCAAACTTGTACACGCTCCTGGTCACCAACCGCTAGCAAACAGCGGAATTAATGGACGATTGGCTCGCCAGTAGTAGGCGGTGTCTTGGGTCGCTCGTGGCCGCGTTCCACGAAGTATTCGGCCTCCTCCTTGGTGGAAAATGATTTGTGACTGTTACGTTGGAAGCCGGTTATCTGTTCCAGGACCTCTGCGTATGTCGTATACACTCCGGGGTTATGACCTTTGTGGACGGCGTAAAACTTTGCTTTCTTTTGATTGCCCATTGTGTAAGTTTCTTATTCCAGAGATACGACGAGTTTTGCTTTTTCCTTTGGGGACGCGCGGTGATGCTAGCGAAGCAATTGCACAAGAATCAGGAATGTACCGCAAATGATGTATTTAAAACGATAATTTGCGGGTGCGTCGGGGTGCGAGAGCTATGGTTGCAAGATGTCGTGAAGCGTCGATTGAGTCCAAATGCGAGGAGTTCTTATATTGGCTAGTAAGGTGACTGCAGCCTCTTCTCGGGGCTAAAGGTGTGAAGATCTAGCTTTAGACCTGGTCATAAACCAACAGTAGGGTAAAGCGCACAACGATGTTTTCGAGCGATTGGCTGTGCGTGAACCGATGTGAGCGAAATGACGGCGATATACGTTTAGACTCATGGTGAACGAGCGAGTGAAATTCTTAATTATAAACATAGGCATGTGAAGCTTGGTGCGCGATCCAAGACAATGCAGTGATGTAAGGGCAGCATTCCTGCATGGGAAAATGTCATCGAGCGCAAGAACATCTGCATTCTTGCCCCTGCGTTGGCAGGAACGAACATACAACCCGGATTATGAGGTCGGGACATTCTCTTTGGGGCAACTCTGATTTTTGGGTATCTTTTGACGGCATTGCCATGACAGCGGACCTCGTTCAAAACCCGTACGCATTTTGATCGGGCTCGATGGCGTCCCCTAAAGCAATTGAGAAGCTAGTTTGGATTATGAAATGAAGAATTACCAGCTTTAAGAGACAAAATAGATACGAGATTAAATGTGAGGAGCGTGGAAATCACGGATAGAAAGGAATTAGCGTCAGTAAACAACATGCCCGTACACACTTCACGTCCTCCATCACCGAGGGCATCTTTCTCACCCTACAATTCTTTATTGTCCAGATTACTTCGGGAGACTTCGTTGCGAATGCTGAAAGCACGTCCAGCTCTTGCGAGGGTGAAAATTGAATTCCAAGCAATCGTGATATCCCGCTCTAAAGCGGCCCATTCGGATGAATCAAAACCTTCGTATACCCATCGATCCTCTGATCAAATTTCTCGTATGCACCAGACGCTTCATCGATATCAATCTCATGAGAAACCACAAAACTCGGTTTCGCCTTGCCCGCGATGATCATGTCCCGCAGATATCTGTTGTACGATTTCACGTTGCACTGTCCCGTTCCTACCGACAGACCCTGGTATAACATGAGTTCAAATCCACACACAGATGAGACGAGATGAGAGTACTCACTTTCTCAAAAAGCTTTCCGAATGACAGCAAGATCTGGCCCTTTCTACTCTGCTCGTCCGGTGCTCCTGGGTCTGCGGGGACATAGAGACCTGGAATTCCCAATCCTCCAGTTGGTCTCGTCACCATGATACATTGCTCTAACACGATACTGGGCTTTTCCGTGCTACCAGTCTTGTCCACAGCTTGGTATCCTACTGCATCCACCGCGCGATCCACCATCCCTCCATTCAGCTCGATGATCTGCTCGACCGGATCGCTCTTTTTGAAATCCACGGGTATGCATCCGATCTTCTTCGCCTGCGCTAATCTTTCGGGCACCGTGTCTACGACATAGACACTGCTGGCTCCTCGGAGAATCCCGCTATATGCTGCCATCAGTCCAACCGGACCTGTTATGTTATCAGCTCTGATTTGGAGTCGTCGCTTCACGGGTGTATTTTACCAGCCCCGAATACTGCAACACTTTCGCCTGGCCTGAAGCCGGCAAGCTCTAGTCCATGCCATCCTGTAGGGAAGATATCCGCCAACAAGATGAAATCTGCTTCATGCTCCTTACCCGAGGGTAACTTCAGCGCATTGAAGTCGGCATATGGGACCCGTAAATACTGTGCCTGGCCGCCCTGATATGGTCCCATGGCCACGTATCCGTATGCACCGCCCGCGAATCCAGGATTCACCCTACCACCTTAGTCAGTATGCATGTCCTGTCATCTGACATACACTAGGAGAGGATGGTCATACCCTGTGCAAAAAGCCGTCCTCCCCTCCTCGCAGTTCCGACACCGTCCGTCTGCGACGTTGAAGGGCAAAACGATCCGATCCCCCTTCTCAAGCAACGTCACCCCTTCTCCGGTTTCAATCACGATACCCATATTTTCGTGTCCAAATACCAGACCTGCCTCTGCAGCTGTGCGCCCTTGATACATGTGCAGGTCCGAGCCGCAGATCGCTACAGCAGACATAAGTCAAATATGCTCCACAATCTTGCCTTGCGGGTTTGGACCAGATTGAATTAGAGAGATACACACCAGCAGTCGTTACTTTAATAATCGCATCATCCGGATGCTGAACCTTAGGCAACTCGACTTCCCTCACAGAGACTTTGAATGGCCCTTCATAGTGCACGGCCTTCATCTTGCTGTCGCTAGACATATTTCCTTTCGCGCTTTCTTCGTTTCCGGGGTCGGCTTTGGGATCAAGGAGAGGAACTACGTCGTTGTCTTTCATATTAATTCAAGTCTTCACAATTTTGATCCAGACACCACCCCATCTTCGAGGCATCTTCATTTATCTAAGGTGGGACAGCGGAAACATGGATATAGTAACAGCGTCATCGACTCTAGTGAGGGGCTCCCCCATTTTTGGAATACTGTGAGTGGGGTTAATTAGCGGTTCCGGGATATGGAGAGGGGCATGGCGACGATCTTTGCGGGGTGTAGCGTGGGCTAGGAACGGTTCCGATCGAGACTTGGTTGGTGGGAATTAGACTACGCCACATCCGTCGTTATAGCGCCATGTCACTTATTTTGATATTATCTGCCTGTATTTTGGAATTCAATCCAATTTTCTTATTCAGAAAATCCTGCTTCTAACACAACAACTACTATTGCACTACCTCCGTCTCTGATACAATCTTGGACATGCTTAACTTCTTGGGCCCTTTACCTCCATGGAGTGGAAAGAAGTTGGCAGGACCTTAAGATAGGATAGGTGTCTATTCATTTCAAATGCACTTACACAGAGTACGAGTAGTACTATGTAACATTTAGCATTTAGCAATAAGTAGTAGATGTACTAGAATAAACGAGTGATAAAAGAAAATTTATTATTTAGGAAACTAATACACCATCCGAACCATGTCGGTTCTTCCAATGTGAAATCCCGGTTCTTCCTATCTGAAACCCCAGGAATAGCCTAAGTTTTGTATAGTTTTTGTGCTTAATTTTGTATCCTGTATGCAGGATAGTTAGCTATAATAGAGGAATGCAGAAAGATGAACGAAAGCGCGCTATACCCTTAGTACTGAACTTCCTATTGCATACCTTTCTATTCTTATTTTATATATGTAAGTCCTCTTTGCTATCAGAATATTGAAGTTTCTTAGCATGCGCAGGCACTGCAGCTACAATTGGCTGCAGCACTAGGTAGTCTAGAGTAAGTTCAACAATCTTGCAACTACTATCTTCTTAAACAACAGGTCTTCTACTCCTTCTAATTTTTCTACTATTTAGGTTGAACGTAGCTTAAAATCCGTAACTTTAAGGCGCAACAAATAAACTAAGTTAAAATCTTGATTAAAGAGTGTGCGTAATTGTGTATTGCTTAGGTCTAACATTACGCAAGAACGCACGCTAAAAGTTAGAAAAGTTGTGCACAAAAAGGATTGTGCGATCCACTAGGCGTTCGCTAGGAAAGTCCTAGGTGGCAAAAGATTTATAGAAAGTGCGGAGAAGTCAACCTGTGCCCTCACGAGTCATATTTAAGAAACCAAGTAGAAATTCGACCCATAGAAAGCACACGTCCGGTAGCTCACGGTCATGAAGAAGACAGACTCGAGTGGTGCCATTGAGTCGAGTCAGAAGCATTTTTGTCATCAGCCTAATAAATCTTACTGTTTAAGATTGTCTACCTCGTCTAGGAAGGATATCATTTCAATGTAACTAAACTTGTGGAATCTTGTAGATAGATCTAACATCAACGGCTGGAAAGATATGATATTTTCATGTGCGCCTCTTATCTCTCCTCCGTTGTGTACATCAAAGCACGTTATGCAAACTACTGATGTCTCTCATCTTACGTTGATATCTTTCGTTAAAGGTATAGCAAAATATTCATGTAACGAAAAATGCTAGGGTGCCCAAGGGTAGGAGCTATATTGTGGAACCGAAAACCCACCCCTGGTATAAGCGATTGTATTGATGCACGTGGTATTGTTGTTGGAGTTGACCGCTCACTCGGCCAATCAACATGCGGTATAGTATGATGATGTGTCTGTCTCGGAGTCATATCTTGACTCTCATGGTATAATAAGGAAGTTGAGATGGTGATTCATGCGTACAACACGTCATGCTTATCCCTTCATTTAACGCATGTTCATTGTTATCTTCACTCGTAGCAGCGACTTCTTAATTTCTTCTCATTGTGTTCTAAGAAGAGTTGGGATGAACAATTTGCTATATACAAATTTTATCTGACATTCAATGAAATGTGTTCTAAAGAAACTAGAAATTCCTAATCCGGAGCCAAATTATAAAACCAAAAACCTATCAATAGTACAAGTCCCAAGTGACCATCACGTACAATCGAGATCCCACTTGTGAATAAAAGTAGGAATATAACTGCATTTCTGCCAGGAAGGAGTTTTACCGGAGCAGTTAAGAATCTAGCTTCTTCTTTCGCATTGTACATGTGACTTTAGTGCGCCCGCCCGGCGGCCATAATACAAAACTCGGAGGGTTCTTCAAGGGTTCCTTTTGTGCCGCAATCTCTTCTACAGCCGCTCTATTTTTCTCTTCTTCTAGTGCACAAGCTTCTTCTGCCATTTGTCCTGGTCGGTAATCCCACATCGTTGGGCTATTCACTTTCTCCTCCTTCGTCGGAAGGACTCTATTCGCCTTCGAAGACTCTGCCCCATCAATGATTGCTTGCCTTTGTGCTTCCGATTCTGCAGTAGTTGGTCGATATAGCTCCTGGTGGGAAGTCTGGTTGGCTCGAGACTTTTCGAGCTCCTCTTTTGTCTTCGGAAGGGACATGATGTTGTGTAGGCACAGCAATGCGCTGGTTATCATTAACTTTAAGCATCGTAAGACTGCAATATACGAACATGGAATTTGAGGTAAATGTAGAAATGAAGTCGTAAAGACTTTTGAATGGGCGTAATTTGCAATGAACAAATAGGTTGATGAATCTGTTGGAGCAATCGCAATTTTCGATTTCGAGCTTTGACGATTGACAGCGCGTGATATGGACGTTTGAATGCAAGTAACACAGGTTTGATAGAAGAAGGAAAGAGGCATGCAACTTGCTATGGGTAGCCTTTTATATTCTCCATATGATTCCTTCCTAGCCCTAGTGTCATAAGGCATTGACGTGTATATACAATGCAAGACTCAGATCATGAGTCTTCTTTACTCACCGCAGATGGCTCATAATATTTATCTTGACATACCAGTTTAGGATCAAATGTTGACGCAATCTATACAGGAGTTAGTCTTTGCCTTAGTATACATAGGTAACGAACTTGAGATGGTGGGGAATACGCAACGAGATTCCGCATTTCACGTTTTAGATACCTTATCTACACAGTCTGATTTCTAGAGTCAGCTGTATTACGGTTGGGTTTACGTCGCGTATATGCTAGGAAAACTGTTCCATTCTGAAGTTGTTCCTTATCTATTGAGTAAGAACTTGAGATGATTTATATAAGGGTTAACTCTCCCTGTCTTGTTTTATCAACCTCTAGATAACGTAGCATGCTTTGTTCCTAGGTTATATATGGAGCCATGTTTTTTTTTGAGAACTCAGCCACAGCTATGATAGAGTAGCTAATTGTAGGCAAGGCACACGACAGTCAGCGTAAGATTAAGCGATTGCACGTGATATCAATCCGCTGATGTTATGCTGATCGTTTGATCGGCCTATCCAGAATAATCTAGCCCAAAGTGTACCTTACCTTCGCGCACGCCATGGAGATGAATATGGAGCGTCTGAGCCAGCGTTAGACGCAGTGCAAACGGCAAGAAACGGAACCCCTGCCTGCGGAAAGTATGAAACGCCCAAAAAAGGTGCTGGTGGAGCTTTTTGCTAACTGTTAATGTAAAGACTTTCGCCCACGCGATCCGTCACCAGACCTACGAAAGAAAATACGCTTCCTACCTGGGATATGGCAAAGCGTCCGCAAGAAGTAGAGGCGGAATACGCCACTCGGGAAGCAGGCGATGAGGAAACACTAGAGCATCCAAAGAAGAAACCAGACAAGAAACGTTCTCACTAGGTATGGGGACTCTCCATGAACAATATGAGCCGAGCCATGCGCCACCCGAGGAAATTCTACAGGCACAGAGGGAGAAACTGCCCAAGATCTAGGATGAGTTCGTAAAGCTGGAGGGTGACCTCGCTGCTCTCGATCCCGGCAGCGCCAGAGACACCATAGTGACCCAGATCCGCTCGCTGAAGCAGGAGTTCCTCCAAATAGCGTACGTATCTCGGCTCTGGTCCTCTTATGTCCTCCCATACTGACAACCAGCAGTATTTCCGTCAAGATGCATAGTAGCGCCGTGGGAGAGACATTAGAGTCCGAGGAACGCATCGTCCCATGCGAGCCATGCAAGGGAGGGCGAAAGGACTGCGACAACGGTTTTCCTTGCGCCGAATGCTTGGCCCGTAAACGAAAGTGCATTCGCATACGGTGCTTCTTCTACAACGTGAACGCCTTCTTGTGTCCCAATCTTAGATGCGACAGGGTTCATTGGTATGATGACTTTGGAGATGTGGCGGAAAAGGCAACGAAATGCATCTTGCGGTCAGTGGGTGAAGGGGAGAGGGCGTGCAAGCGGAAAAGAGAAAACCCTGAGCAAGGCAAGCTGATTACGGAGTAGGTGTGAAGCGATCTGCCCTATGGGGAAGGATCTTGTCTATGGCAGTGTGCACATGATAGCTGCTGTGCTTCTCGAAGTCAAAATGTAGATAGCAAGCAAGTCATCAGATTAATGCAATCAGAACTGCCCGAAGTTCAACTCATCTTCATTTGCATTGAAAGGGTTGTAGCCAAACACGCCGAATAGAAAAAATATTAAGCACAAGGATATATTATTCTGCTCGTCTAAAGTAAATTCCTCGCTTTAAGCCACTGATCTTTTGATTCGATTGTCAAATGCTCAATTTGTCCGCGGTTTCTTCTGCTGATTCTGCGACTTGAACACCTTGCCCACTCGCTGAATCACATATCCTTCCCCATCCTCGACGTGCCATCGCGAACAATTTGGACGGATACATTTCCCAGTTTCCCAATGCGTGCATGCGGCCCTAGTGCACTTACGTTCAGCATGTACGCAACTCTTGCAAGGAGATGCGTTATCGCAAGTCAAGTTTTGTTTGTAGCACTGGATGCACGTGATGACTCGGCGCGAGCCTTTGCTACCGCGAGGGGTATCGGGGGATCTAGACGTGTCAGCTTCGTTAGAGACGGGAAAATTAGTGTCACCTTACTCAATCGCATCGGCGTTGCGCTTGCGCATGAGCCTAACAACGTTGGTGGAGTTCTCACCGGCAGCGACCGATATATCAGGCTTTTGCTGCAGCTGCTTCAAGTCATCGTTGTGATTAGCTGCAGCCTTCCTTCTCTCATCGTCAACTTTCTTTGCTTGCTTCACCCTCGCGTCCCTCTTGAGCAATGTCGTTTCGAGAACAATGCGGGGGATTGGCTCTTCCAACTCGCCACCATCCCCACTATCAACGCGGTCGCCAAGCAGAAGACCCAGTTGCACTTTTTCTTCTACCTCACGAGCAACCTTTTTGATATCCTCCTTGCTCATCTTGTCCATCAATAGATCGAAGATAGTCTCAGTAAGTGCGACGCGTGTCGGCTCAGCAGCTTCGAGGGATTTCTTTAAGCTATCGATCTCCACCTTCCTATCGAGATTCACCTCCCCTAGTAGTTCGATCTCTGAGTTGAGCTCCTTAATCTCCTCCTCGGCATCCTTGAGGTTTTTCTCGGCAACTTTGAGCTTGGCGCGGAGGGACACTGGGTCGTTGTCTAGCTTTGGAGCCATGTTTCGTCTGTCGGTATGGGGTTTGGATTCTGGAACAGATAGATTGTCGCGGGATTGATGGCGTATGCGACGAGAGTTGGTGCTGGTGCCGCGTTGTAGGTGGTGTAGGGCTTCTCCGCTGGGGAAAGCGTGGAGAGAGTTAAAGCTGGATTTAAATCAGATTGCGGGCAGGGCGCATTCGCAGTCGCGGCTTACACTAGAAGGCGGTAATACGGCATGCAATTTTCTTGTCGTTGGTGAAAGTGAGGTGGACGAAATTGCCGTGGTGAACTGACCGCCAAGTGTGCATGGCACGTGATTCTATTTCATTCCTGGAGCAGCGCCGACGCGGTTGCCGATGTAGGGCCGGTTGGCAAACTGGTTGGCCAATCAATGCGCGGCATGCTATGCACTAGTCCAGCCCCCATCTGCGCTAAGCTAGCGTGCCCAGCCTCGCCCGAGTATATAAGACCACCACCTGCCCGTCCCCTCACCTTTTTCTTCTTCTCTTCTTTAGATATTGCGGCAGCGCAGTCATGGATCCACCCTTGTGGTGTTTGAAGTGGTTTGATGCGACACCCCAGCCTAGTAGTTTGAGGGGTCATGTCGATGGGGGTTCAATAAGGTGTTGGGGCTTTCATGCTTCCTATCGCATTTGCGGTTGTAACCTTGGGGTCTTTATTCCTCACCCTCACTTGGCAATCTGCTCAGTAACGTCTTCTTGATTGGGTCTGACTACGGCGGCCTGACACACATTTTTTTTCATTGATTGACTCAGCCTGCTGGGTTTTCAAGGAAGATGCGATGTGGAAATGCAGTGAGCCCTTCGCTCTACATTTCGTCCTCGCTGATGCCCCGCAGCTCCAAGAGGCGGTGCATGTCTGCTTGCGCAGTCGCCGTCCACAACACTTGCCCGTACAACCTCCCAATTTACTCAATCCCCTCAATCTTGCACGACTGCGCTCTCAACCACCCGCTTTAAGTGGAGTGGTGTATACCGCGAGCTATTAGCAATAGCAGCAAGCTTACACCGACACATGGCTGCATCTTCTCGTAGCGACATCCCATTTAAGTCATTCTCAAGACAGCTCCGCTCTCCCTTCCCTTCAACCTGCGCAGTCTAAGTGAGGTTGGTGAACCAGGATGATGATGGCGGACATTTTTAGCCATACTCCCTAGTATAATGCTGTACCTTGCGGCCCCTACACGAAGCCGTTGTAGTGCTGGGTCAACTATTTTACACCCTCGAGGAACTTTGCTAACCGATTGTTCTTTCCACCCTAGGCAGCATAGCAAGATGGAGATGAATGTGTCGTCATCGCGGGCGACATGTTTGTACGGACCTACAACGAAACCACTCCCTACGCGTACGCGTACGCGCAAACACCACAAATCCTTCCGGCTTGCGCCCTTAATCCGCAATCGCAACACCGCCCTGCTCAGCAAACGCCCAACATTCAACTGTTGACGCCATTACAGACGATGATGTTATCTCGCTCCAGGAAGCTCGAAGCCGCCAACAAACAACTGAAGATACAGAAACTCAGGCTCGAAGTTGCCGCAAACCGCGCTCTCAAAAGACCGCAAAGAAAGATCTCTAGGCAGCCAGCCCCGCACGTCCTGCAGCGGCGGATGCTGCGGTCAAAGCGACCGAGGCCAAGCTTGGGACTACGAGGGAAAACTGAAACAAGTAAAAAAGTGCATTGTGAACGTTGAAGATGGAGTTGAGGAGAGGGACGAACAATGGCGTGAGATGAAAGACAGGATGTAGCTGATGCAGCGCGAGCTTGACGCATTTGGGCCGATACATCTGCCATTTCTAGAGGCTCTCCACGTGTTGTCATGTCAGAGACATCGTTGAAGACTGCCGATGGGATTCGCGGTCGGATCGAGGAGCCCAAGAAGGCCGACGAAGTGTGGAGGAGGGATGAGGCAGTCAACAATGATCAGCCCTCGGACGCGGACTAGGCCGAGGTTGGTAGATTCAGAATCGAGGGTAGTAGAAAGACCCCACCTGTCTTCCTCGCTGATACTCAGCGCGCACCTAATAGCAAAGAAGCACAACTCCTGGAGGCTAGGTGGGCAAATCTTCAGGACGCTGTGGCATATAGCATTGGATCTAAGCGCAAGGCTGAAAGCATGAAGTAACCTGTCACTCTCTTTTTTCCTTCAAAGATCTCTCATACTCACATGATACACAAACCAGCCTTCTGCAATTTCCCACAATCCGAGCACCCGCCTTCCCGCCTTCTGATCTACATCTTGGCACGAAGTTCTCAGCTCTTCAACGACTAAGAATGGATCTAGACAGAACAAAATGGTAAGGACAAAATGAATCGATGTTGCTGCAGACAAGCAGGGTAAGGAAGAGCAAACAGTGGTATCAAACGGCAGCTGCACGCTACTACGGACATATGAGAGGGTTGAATCCGGTCCACGACGCGGGCATTGGCTTGGGTTTATGATAGCTCTCCATGCTCCTCAGTGGATATAGTAGGATCTAGTCATGATCTAATTGAAGAATTCACTGGCAACATTACTATATAATACATCGTCATGTACGACATACGAGTGCTGGTTAACTAGCGGATTCATCTCCAAGCGCTTTCCAAGCGATAGTATATTGCACCAACCCTCCCACCTTCTCCAAAGCTTTATCCGAGGCCCCCATTGCATGTAGAATGTGTCGAACACCTAGAGTCGCGAGCAGCCTAAGATGCGGCGAATCCAGATCCCCAAAGCTGGAGAGGAAACAGGTATCCTCATTTGTAGATCTCGGGGCTACGCCGTGGGTCACGCTTTCGATAGCCGTGCTGCAAGCTTTCGAATAGTTGCGTTGCTTGCTAGTCTAACCTGTACACTACGTCTACCATCATTGCGCCATTGCACATTGTGTTGTCCCATAATCTGTCTGAGGCGGGTGCTAGAGGTGGTAAGGCGGCGTCGAGGACGGATAATATTCCTAGTGGATCTACAGACACATTAGAGAAGTGAGATAGGTGAGAACAATGTGGAGTGGAAGGGGAGACAACTCGTTGAGGCAGATTCTCCCAGCGTTGAGACCAAGGAGAGTAGCTAAGTTAATCGTGAGGGCCCCTTGTTTGGTAGAGGAGAGTAGTGCGCGTGATTGGAAGACTTCAGTTCGGTAAGTGGCACGGGTGCGTATAGAAGGCATTCGAAAGAGGTCGTGGAGGTTCGGCTCGGTTCTGTATTTGATAGGAGCGGCTTTGATGTTTTGAATGTGTAGAGGGCGAGACGAGATGGGCGGGGGCGATAGTGTCGGGCAGAGACCTCAGTTTCAGCTCCATCGCATTGATTAGTACCTAACATGCTGCCTTATCCCTTGAATCTACATATATTTCTGTAAGATACAGAGGAAAGTATAGTTTTACATTTAAGTATGAGCAGAGAAGTCTATCTGGCACTATGCGAAAGGGTGCTTCGGGTTTTCATGGTTATGTGCGGAAGTGAAGAGTCTCTCGGATTGCAAATACCAAATACAATTTTCCTGACATTTAACCAGTCAAAAGACCACCCGGAAGTCGAAACAAGTTTCATGTTGTACAGTACACGACAATAGCCATTTTAAGAAGATACGCTAGCAATAAACAGCTAGCCAAACCCAGTTCTGACCATGAAGCAATCAATACTCAAACCAACGTCTAAGAATCTTATTCTTTCTTCCGCTCAACCAGTGTCGCACCCCGAAGCTCTGACGTAACCCAAGACCTCACTTCCCCAGACCATGCGCTGTACGAGGAAGATGCGCTTGAATCATCCCGAATGGTCGGATCATGGGGTATTTCGAGCTGACTATCCAATACCTCTGGGAGCGTGAATGAGGCTTCTTCTCGCCACGGCGGAATCTCATCGTTGGCGAGATCGGCGATCTGAGGATGGAGGACGGGGGTTGGTGGTATTGGCGGTGTTGGCGGAATGGGAGTTGTTGGTGAGCTATGTTGGGGAAGCGGTTGTGGATGTAGCATGGGGTGGTATTCTTGGCCTTGATATCGTGATGGATGGAATTTAGGTATTCGTCGAGGTGGTAGCCGTTGTTGTTCATGATTGTATGTTACACCTGAATGACTCGGTTCCAAAGCGGGTTGTCCCGCTAAGCGGCTGACGAAGCAGTAGCCTAAGCGATTGTACATGTCTTGGTCTCCATCCGTGGGCTGTGATATTATCTGTGAACTGAATTCGAATGGGAAGATGCTGTCCTCATTGTCGTCTTTGCAGCTCATTTGGCTACTGTCAATCAATTGCGATGAAGTGGTGGTATCCAATGCTAGATTTCGATTTGTTGTCTTGGCAATGGGAATAGACAAGACTGTAGAAGCAGAGCTACCCAATTCCACGAGTGAAGCTTTGCAAGAAGATCTAGAGGATACGGGGGCGGAGGAGGTGGGAGACATGCTGAGAACACTGGAAGATAAGTAGAGAGACATGCTCGGATATGACCAGAGTAGTCGAGAAGGTAGCTGCACGGCGAGATGTTTGTATGCAGGTTTAAATCTAGTAGCGTGGAAAGAATGTGGGGGAGGGTGCTTAAACAGCGGTCAAGACTTGGGAGCTTTTGAATATTCAAATTCCGGCGATTCCGGTGTAGATTTGAGACGCGCCAACCTCCTCGCTACGACTGGAGAACTGCCGACCTTTTTATGATCCAACAACGCCTTATAGCATGCATCATCATCAAGTTTAGCGGACGCTATGGCTTTTCGTTGACCGCTAGGAGTGGAATTTGGTACCGTTCATGCAACTCGCCCGATTCTTCTCAACCCGACTGAAAGCATGCAGCGCTCTCGGCAGCGCACAGGGTCGGTAGTCTCTCATAGGCCGTCCATGTTCATGCTTTCGGGCCGTGTAGTACACAATGAGCAGGTTTTAAAGCGCTTTCCGCGCCTTCCGGGCTGGAACGGAGGTACCAAATTGTATACAGTGCTCCTTTTTGCCCCGTCTTCACAACAGGTGCGAAAATGTTGTTTCTTCTAGGAGTACGGAATGGCTGTGGGAGCATTCGGAGATTCGCGATCACCAAAGATCCGGACCCGGGCTTCATATCGAAGAAACTTTCCCTTCTCTTGGGCGGGATCCTTGGCAGATAATGGCTTCGGACCGAGCCATTATTGAGAGATGGCATCCTCCCGCTGCTATCGGGTCGGGCCGTTCTTCGATCTGTGCGCATTTCGACCTAAAAGCTATCGAAAGGCATGTAGCTGGCGAAATCGTCCACTCGAGACGATAAATAGTGGTACTACATGAAAAAAGGCGATCGTGATCTGTGCCGGTGGAATTGATAGACGAAGAACGCACGCCGTGCAGGGGTATACCCCCATCCCACATCATCCCCACAATCGAAGACGCCTGGTAGTCCCCGCACTTCTATTTTTCTAACAAGGCCTGGACCTTAAACTATGACAGGTCTGTATCTGATGGCATTTACCGACCCATGCTGCGGCCTAGACGGCCCGATATGTTCATACAGGTGTTTGCAAACTAGTGCCATGCCGAGATCAAGTTGTACGATATCTGCAAGGGGTCAGAAGTTAGAATTCGCGAAACGGGAACGTGGGACAGAGATGTACAGTGAAAACGGCGAAGCAAAACTAGCCGAGAATATGAAACCGATTTAGGCGGAAGGGACGTGGTAGTTTGGCCGGATCTGCGCCAAGCATTCCACATTCAAGCCCCTTGCATACTGCTATCTCAATTTGCGTTGTACATGCTGAGAGTTTGTGGGACATCCTCACAAATCACTGTCGTACCTCCATCACATTCGAAATGAGGCGAAAGTATCTGTTCATTGGAAGGAGCTTCCGTATCTCATCACGAGCGCATGAATTCCGCAATTTTGCAGAAATCGTGTCAGAGGCGGCACGACGATCTAATGAAGACTAATCAATGCAAACTTTGGAGACGCAGCCTCTTGGCTTTATCTACTCGACCTCATCCTCATTGACAGGTAGTACAAGCTCCTCCTTGCTCGGAACCCCCCATTCTCCTGCATTTTAAATGGGTAATTGGAGAATGTCTAGCCCACAGGAACCTCCGTTAAAAACGTAGGTGGACTTCAAGCAAAGAAGATCTGGAAATTGGATAAAAAGTGAATCAACAAACCCCTATAAATAGCAGAGACATATATCCCACGATATTAGCGGCGGGAAAGTTTTTCGAAAGGCACTAATGCGGTATAGCGACAGCCGTAAAATACCGTTGTTCACTATGCCGCAATATGTTTGCATGTCTCCACTGACTACTGTGCCTCTGTATCTCTGCACTCGCACCTTAGCCTACTTTTAAAAATGTCTTGTTCATGCGACATGAAAATCTAGATACCCATGAATATCTCGGGATATTGAAATAGGATCAAAAGGTGTACATTCCTCTCCTTCTATATGGTCCTCGCCTGAAATCTGAATTGGAATGAAACCACCTTTGGTCCCATTCTAACTCTGAAAGGCCAATCGCATCTATTATTTCCATTCTAGCTCCTCTTCTGTGCTTTCAAGCCCTTCAAATTTCCTGATGACTTGCACATATGTGTATACACTCAGAGTACACAAGTCACATGCCCGGGCACGCTCTTGGACGCCGTGGATTAGCCGGCTGCTGCATCTTCGGCATCACCTGCACGCAAATCGTGATGGCGCACTCTACGAGCTCTTCAAGCAGGCACACTGAGGCCCTTCTCTGAATTGAGGTCCCGTTCCTCTCTTCTCCTTCTGTACGATGGCGGCTCTGGATGGCCGAGATCAATGTTCCATTTTGTCCATGGCTGGACGTCACGTGTACGCCTGCAGCCGCAGCTCAGCCGTCTAAGCGAGGTCGGTGCACCGTCTCGGCCATTGTTAGATCACGTGCTAGTTTCTATCTCGAGAACTCGCGCCAGCGACAGCGACCGCGATTTTGGGCACCTCAACACCTTTCGCGCCCTCACTAAAGAAAGCTCCAAAACATCTTGTAACCCAGCACCCACAGCGAAAAATCCTGCAGCCCTACCTACGTACACTGCAACCCCCAACAACTTCCGCTATGGCCCCGCGCAAAGCTGCTGGGACGATCCCATATCCCTTCGCGCCAAGGCTGCCGAAGCGAAACTGAAGGCCGCCAAAGAGGAGATCAAGGACCTCAACGAATAGATTGAGAGCCAAGCGGACATGTTGTTCGAGGCGAAGGCCGCCCTCGAAGCCTCGGAATCAGCCCGCGCCGGGCTCACAACCGCCATCCTCGATATTTTGATGCACAAGATGAGCACCCTAGATATGAACAAGATTGTTCACGAGGTGGAAGACAAGGTGCACTTGGGTCTACTTGGGGACGACCCTGACAGTGCCGAGGTGGACGATCTGACTCCCTTCGAAGTTCTTGATATGACGTTGCGGAAAATGGACACCAGGGTGAAGAAAGCGAAGAAGGTCGACGAGGAGAGACAGAAGGCACCTACTGCGAAGGACGAGGATCCGAAGCAAAAGCTTGGCATATTGGTGGCTGCTTCTGGCGGGAACACAGTCAACACTGTCGGACTTGTGCGCAAGCGCAAGGCCGATGCCATCGAATAAGTCGACCCTACTTCTCCCTGTCCTCAAAAAAGCTGACACGTCCAGATCCCCTAGTGGCACAGCCCCCGATACCCCTACGATGGCAAAGGCCGACGCCGCGAGATCACATGCATCTTGTGCTACAAACATGACCGGAAATGCGACAATGGATCTCCTTGCAAGTTCTGCGTAGATGTTTGACGTAAATGCCTTAGGGCTTCATGCACACATTGGGCTTCTGGAAATTGTTTGCGTCCAAACTGCACACGTTGGCACATCGATGATGGTTCAGAGTATGAGATTCAACACGTAGGCAAGGTGCACAAGAGAAGTTATTCGCTGAAGAAGAAGCCGCGGAGGAAGTGAGAATGTGGTGACGGTTTCATTGTAAGAAACACACTTGGGCTGATGATGCTTCTCCATTTGACGATGAACAATCTCCCCCATTCAAATGTAGTGCGGCTATAGTTACTGTATGTACAATCCTTGCATCATCGATATTTCGACAAGACTATGCAAAAATGTGATAGAAACAAACACTAACCAAGTATGGACCCACTATATCTACTGGCCACTACCATTATACACTAATAGATTAGGAGATCCATTGGGGTTCTTCACCACATCCTTGTGTGCCAACTCAACCAGCCTTGCTCTTATTTCCTCCGGGGAACCCAACCCACCTTCCAAAGCACGTAGGTAACATGCCAAACCAGCAGTAATTGGAGTCGCCATGCTAGTACCCGTTCTTGTGTGAAGACTTGTGTCAGAAAGGTAGTCCGCGCTCACAATATCACGACCTGGTGCGAATACATCAACCTCTGGGCCCCAGTTGCTTCCGTAAATATCCGTGATGATACTGGTACGGCTGCGATCCGGATCTGTCATGCCTACCGTAATTGATTGTGGGACTCGGGCGGGCGTATGTTCAGATGCAGGGCCCTGTATCATTTTGTTAACACATTCGCTTCGCGGAAAATGAGGTGTGCTCACGTCGTTGTTTCCGGCCGCCGCAAAGGACGCAATGCCTAACTCATATGCAGCAATTACAGCATTATCCCACAAAGTGCTTGGCCCCGTCGCAGCTATGACGGATATCAGTATGTCACCCAAATCGTAGATATTTCTTCGTATGCAGCACACTTACACAAAGAAAGATTGATCACTGAAGTGTTTTGAGCACCTTTGGCGATGATATCGTTGACCGCCCAATTATATCCTGCCATTCCCCAGGCTGAGCTTCCCTAAACAATTTAGTTAATACGAGGATCTTATGAGAGGAACAGGTCTCCCTTACGCTACTTTCTGTCAGGATTTTAACATCGACTACAGTCGCCTTCCTGGCAACTCCGTATCGCCTCCCCGCAATAAGACCTGCAACGTGCGTCCCATGACCGTCCGTATCTGTGTTTGTTCCATTTTGCACCGTGGAATCAGTCAAAGCATTGTAACCAAAGATGGCGCGACCCTCAAACTCTTCGTGGGAGATACGAATGCCACCATCCAGAACGTATGCCGTCTGACCTTCTCCCGCACCTTCATCAAAAACGTAGTCCGTCGAGCCAGCGGCTTTGTGTGAAATATCTCCCAGATGCCATGGCGCGTTTGTCTCGGTCACTAAATCGCGTCGCACAGATGCTTCGTTTGGAGGTCTTTCGATATGGATGATCTGATCCGGTTCCACGCTTAGAACTTCAGGGAGAGCTGTAAGTTCAGCGAGAGCCTCCTCACTGAAAGTTCCAACATATGCTTTGAAATTGCCGAACTGGAACACTTTTTTGACGTTTTGATCTCGACGGCTCAAATGTGAGGCGAAAGACTCTGGCGTGGAGGTGGCGTCAAGCTGGACGATGTACTGTCCCGTTGTATCTTGGCGTTTAATAAAGGACTTCGAAAGAGAGATTGCTGGTGCTGCTACGGATGAAGCAGAAATTGCCAACAGCAATTGAAGGACTTGGACTTTCATGTTGTCAAAATTGTGGAATTGAAACTTGCGTTAAGCTTGAGGCGGTTTGTCTCTTCTATATATATAGGAGACGCTTCCTATAATAGCATACTAAAATGTCCCCAGCCAATGAATTGCATGATTTTTCTCTATCAACGCATAATATAGACCCGCGTTGACGTTTCGTCGATCAATAAACACTTCGGAGATGAATTCTTGGGAAAGCTTGGCATTTGCAGTGCTCAACTTGAAATTATGCTAGGCTACCTACCAAACTTAGATAAATAGGGTAGTCAGACTCGGCATTTGATTGCAAAGCCCGCGAGAGGCATACCGGGCCGATCCGAGCATGATGTTCATGCGATCACCTTCCTCATGGGTACGTGCCCCCCGTCTTAACCTTGCACTTCCACTAAGCGAGTTGAAGTATAACGTGCATCCTTATAATACTTGCGCACAATTGAGCCGGAACAATCATCAGTAAGTATATTACAGGGTGGACACCAAAGATGGTATCAAGGGAATCGGGAGACTTTATAAAATCACTAGAGTATATCGAAAAATCGTTTCCCCCCGATTCACGTTCTCTTCCAATATGAGGACCCAAAAAGCGTCATTAGCTGGTTTGATCCTCTGTTTAGCCAAGCCGGTTATCTGCGCGCTTCCAGAACTGAGCTCTGAGGCTTTGCAAGCCGACATTCTATCTGAAAAGTAAGTATAGAGACAGCTAAATTCCAGTGCGACTTCGGCTTACGACTGTCTCAGCTTGCTAGCCGATCTGGTTAAGTTCAATGATATAGCAACAGCCAATGGAGGCAATCGTGCATTCGGACTTCCTGGATACACCGCCTCCGTAGACTTCATCTGGAGCCGAATATCGCAACTCGAAGGTGTAAAAGCCTGGAAACAGGATTTTTCGGCCGTCTACGGAAGATCATCCGTCGTGAATCTAACAGCAGGTGGAACAGAATACGCAGCATGGCCAATCACGTACTCTCCGGAAACAAGCCACGAAGGTCTTGAAGCTGAGCTCGTACTTGGGCCGTTGGGAACAGCGGCATGCAACATCTCATCCTATGATGATTTGGATGTGGCCGGCAAGATTGTGCTCGTCGAAAGCGGCACATGTCCAGATACTCGGAGGGGATTTCTAGAAGCAAGGATGATTCCTGCTGCGGCTGCTGGCGCAAGCGCTGTCATCATATACAACGATATTGACCTTATTCTACGGGCTGGTAGCTTTTCGCGGGCTTCCGCGAGTGACGTTCCCACGGGCTTCATTAATAGAGTGGAGGGTCTCGACATTAAAGCGAGGCTGGAGGGTGGAGAATCAATCGTGGCAATGTTTGTAACATATGATGTTCTGGACACGAGAGTAACGCAGAATATTTTTGTCGAGACAGAAGGAGGGGACCCCACAAAGACCGTCATGGTAAGCTACATGGAAGTTTCTAGGACGCGTTGGCCCGGCTAATAAAACTAGTTTGGGGCCCATCTAGACAGTGTAACAGTAGGACCTGGTATCAACGACAATGGTAAGTGTTTCCGTCATTTGTCGTCTTCTGGAAATGCGAATTCCTTTACTAAGACCCTGCAGCATCGGGATCCTCGCTTCTCCTCGAAATCTTCACCGCACTCACGAAATACAGCGCTAAGAATAGGATACGGTTCGCCTGGTGGGGCGCCGAAGAGAAAGGGCTACTTGGCTCACGATACTACACAAACAGCCTCACGCAGGCCGATGCGGACGACATTCTTGCCTACGTGAACTTCGACATGGTATCTAGAGGCTACTATGGGGTGTTTGACGGCGATGGAAGTAGCTTCGGGATTATCGCACCCCCTGGATCAGCAGCGATTGAAGCACTCTTTGTTGATGATTTCGTTTCGAAGGGCATTACGGTCACCCCGGCTAGTTTCAGTAATGGGACGGATTATAGGTACTTTTGGGAGACTTTGAAGAAGCCAGTTGGTGGTCTTTTTACGGGAACTGGAGGCGCGCAAGATCCGTGTTATCACCAGGCATGCGACACTGTTAGTGGGGTGAATGTGACGCAGCTGACCATCAACACAAAGGCATGTTATTCAAAAATCGTCTTATTCAACAAGCTCTTCTATAAAATCGACGATGGCTAATAATATAACATCATAGGCTGCCGCACACGTGTTATCAATTCTAGCTACGAAGGGTTTAGATACCAGCCCGTCATAGAAATGACCTGCTGGCAAGTTAGAGTTGTGTGCTTCATATCTTTTGCTATGCAGCTGTCACTCTGCTGGTGCACTTCACTCTGCGGATCTTAACTTTATACGGTGCCTTCGAAACTTATCCCTCTTTTCCTACACGCACATCTAGCCGTCGACAGATTACGTCTGAACACTATATCTTAACACAATCTCCTTATTTTCATGTACGACTTGTGCAACTACCGCTGGAGAGGTTCCTACGCCTTCCTTGATCTTGTCATCTAACCCTCTTATTGTGACCTACCATGCTATAGTCGACGAATCCTTAGCATTGCGACTAACGCAGGTTGGTAATTGGTCTCTAGGAGAGAAACTTGATGAATTCTTCATCCAGTAGCTTGAGAACAGAGTAGAAACTGTACTTGTATTAGGCATGGATTTTCGGGTTCATGATTTGGTTCATGAGTTTGGGGATTTCGAGTTTTCTCAGCTTATACTTCGTTTACGACCCGATATAATTTCCTTCGTGAATTTCTAATACAGTTGGAGGGATAGAATTGCATAAGTAGGACGGATTTTTGGTGAATGTATTGAACTTATTGTGGGTTGGGGAGGTGTTGGATGACGACTACGAGAGTTTGCGTCCATTAGTATTGTTTTTGAACAGAACTCATAATGATTCGCTTTCGCAAATGTGATCGCTGCTAGGGCCCACGACCCCCATCCCTTGCTGCATTGAGTGGGCGCATCTGCCGACATGACTTTCAACAGAACCATTGGAAACGAGACTTGAAGACCGGACGCCTGGAACTGTGCAAAGTTACCGAGGTTGACGAGTGTTGTGAATGCCAATAGCTATTAATTTAATTGCATCTTTCTCTTCACTACTCATGTGCCATACCTAGGTACTCATCGTGCCACCACAGTCACTCTAGAATGTCTCCGGCAAGAATCATATGGGAGGCCCTCCGCAATTGAAGTTGCCCAATGTGGGGAGAAGGCGCTCATCTGATCGACGCGAGCCGAGCGCCGGGGCTAAATTAATCTATAGTCTATACCATCCATGCTCTGATATTGAAAACAACTTTCGGGCTGAATGTGTCTCGAAATCAGTAATGATCCATTTAAAACAGAATGTGCCCATACAAGACATTGTGGGGAAAGCTTGACATCGACCTCACTTCTTAGTTTTTCTTATGAACCCGTCAGGCGCACCGAGCTTGTAAAACAAAAGATGCCGATTTTCACCATGCCGATATCTTTGATCAGCTCAGTAGCGCGAATTATTTTTATTGGCAGTCTGCTTCAAACATCCATCGCAGATGTCGTCGCCCCACTCAGTATCACGATCCTTAACACAGCAGTCACCAACTGCGACATTCCTATCTCCACTTCCATATCAGCCAATAAGACAAGCCTCGACATCCTTTACGACACGTCAAAGTCAAATGGAACAACGCCCGACGTCCTCGCATGGACTGACTCCACGAATGCCACTGAGACAGTATGCACTGTCTGCACGACGTTCAAGTGGCCTAGCGGCCTGTATGGGCTCATTACAAGCATTGACTATGGATACTATCACCGCCTGGACGAAGGGTTGCTTGAGCAGGTGGCTAGTATCATTACGATGAATAATGGGACATCTGAGGTACACCTTTCTCTAAACTCTCATGCTTTTGTGCCGACCTATTCCAAACCTATTCCCTCACATCAAACAACTACCTACTAACAGTTCCGTGCAACTCTAGGAGTACTTCGACTTTTCATACATATATGGCGATACAAACACTGCAGTCACTGCTCTGACGCACTCCACGCAAGCGAATAACTCTGAAGCCCTGCTACTCGACTTCACAAAACCATCGGAGTCAGTGTGTGTGCAGACGGCGTTTCGCATGTATAATAGGGTTGGGGTTGTTGGTGCATCTGGGGAGATCAGTAGGAAGAGTGTATTCAGTATGAATGTGAATTTTGCATGGCAGGCGCTGAAGCCGACTAGGCGATAGGACAAAGATGATGGAAAATGCGATTTAGCTACGAGTGAACGTACGAGAAATCATTTATAAGCCTGTTTGGTATTTGTAGTGTATTTATTATGATCTGACACATAATTTGGGAACGTTGCTCACACAAGGACTTATTATTCAACGTTCCGCCACAAATGTTTACAGACTAAAACCCGATCAATGAATCAAAATCTCTAGAGCGGACTTAACATCCCCATCAACCACCACAGCCATTTCATTCTCCACCAACTCAAACGGAACACATGCTGAAGGTCCCAACCCAACCCTTACCAATCGAAACTTCTCATTCCCAGTTTCCGCCAAATGCTCATTCGGCCATCTCAACACACCGGCCGTATTTAAACCCACACCTAACTCTAGAATGACCGCACTCTTTCCCTCATCGCACCTGATTCTTTCCACGAAATCATACCACGCATCCTCCTCTTCCTCAAACGGAGTTTCATTGAAGTACGAGCCGCCTCGAACGCACAGCGTAAGTTCAGTCCCACAGAACTCGCATTGGGGTATCAAAGATTCATCAGTCAGAGTCTGCGTTTGTGCGTCGATAAATGGCAACGCGGCGTCCAAGAACCCGGATGTCGGGAACACGGCATCGGGACGGCATTTTGCGAAGCACTGCAGATACTCGTACCTCCCCTGTGGCGTAGAAACTCTTGACTCGGGAAACTCGTTTGCGGCGAAGAGACCGTCGGCATTCGAAGTTCGCACGAAATACCGATCTTTTCCGAGCTTGGACGTGAGCGAGAGGAGTGAGGCATAGAGCGGCGATTTTGGCCAGTTCCGGATGAGGTTTGCGTGCGTGAAGAAGTAGCCCCATTTCACAGATGCGGAGGGCCAGGAAGAGAAACCGATTGTGTCATACAAGCAGCGTAATCCGTATTGGAGTAATGCGGGATAGTGGCGTGTGAAAAGCGACGTGGAAGTGTAGTCCAGACCGTCGGCAGCAGAGAGACCTGCGCCCGCGCTTATGATCAGATAATCGGCATCTAGAATCCAGTTTCTTGCACGTATGAGACTCTGGGGTGATTGTAGCCCGATGGCGAGTTGGCAAGGTATACTTGATTCCGGCCCCTGCGAGATAGGATGTCGAGCTAGACTATCCAGCTCTTTAGCGTACAGGTCCAGATCATCCTCCATGAACACGTCGAATATGATGTGGGTGACTGGTGTGTCTGGATGCATTTCACACCACTGCATCACGGTCTCAACCGCTATGCCAGCCGCAATCTCTTTTGGGAACGCAAATAAGCCCGTCGAGATGCAGCAGAAGGCGATGCTCAATTCACCATTCTCATCCAGCGGCAGCGATTCAATCGCATCCAGACATTCTCGGTAACAGCTCGCCAGTTGCTCCCTCTCTTTTACTTGCGGCGCTTGCTTCGCTCCTCCCATCCTAGGTCCGACAGTATGCACAATGTTCTTAGCTGGCAAATTGAAGGCAGGCGTGACTTTTGCACGCCCGACCGGCTCGGCATGATTCTGCGCAACCATAAGACGATGCATTTCTTGTCGAAGCCGGGGGCCTGCTGCGGCATGTATAATGTTGTCGATGCATTTATGCGTTGGTTGGAAGCAACCAAGAAGTTCACTGTTGGCAGCGTTGACTACAGCTGTCACATCCGTTAATGTGGTTATATCACCGCGCCATAATGATAGCTTTATCGGCGCCTTATTGTCGTTTGTAGCGCTCGATGTTCGCTCCACAGAAAAGTACGCCGGGATTGAAGACGCTTTTGTGAGGATCTTGTTGTTGAGTTGGTAAATGAGGATTTTGTCGATGGCGTGCGATATTTCCGACGGGATGGAGGGAGTTGCTGAACGCTGGCAGAGAAGCTGTTGGAAAAGCTGAAGCTGGTGGTATGTTTCCGATCGCAGAGCGGAGGCGAGATGGCGGCGTGCGTGTTGCGGAGAAGTTTGGAATCTTTCGTTGAGCAGGAAAGATAGCGAGTCGCTCAATGCTTTGGTGAGGGTTGAGGTCATTTTTGGGAGCATTATCGCAGCGTAGAATTATGACATTGACGGTCCAGCAGCAGCTTTATCGGAGCGAATTTTCCTCCATGATTACTAGAAGGCGTTTGACGACAGGGATGTGAAACCGGAACCATTCCGCGATTGGGCATACTTATAAATCCCATACCTCTCATCATTTTTTTGGCCTAGTAAGCGATATCGGGGTCAAAATATGTTCGTGCCATCAATCCTCAATCTCCTGGCTAACAAAGGTTCAATACAAAAGGTCGTTTCGACAAATAAGATGACTTTCCTAATCGCCAACGCTAGTCTCGATTTGGTTAGTCTAAATTTATCCTTGCTCTCATCAACAAATTGTAGAACGTGTAGGGAAACCCAATACAAAAGAGAGACCTCTAGTTCAAGGCAGAAAGAATGAATGTTTTCAATTTCTATTCCTGGAAGCTCTGATCTCTTGAAAGAAAGATGAGTTCGAGGATAAGCAGACACGAAATGATGAAGATGAGAAAAAACCCGAATAAACAAAGTTTTCCAACAAGTAGATACCGGGCTGATAGATAACGCAACTCCAGGGAATTATGATGCCTATGAAGAAGCTCTAATAACTCCCGCAATATCTGGAAGATGTGCCACACAGTCTAGTGTTAACGCTGCGAAATTGCCTTCCCGTTCCTGCGCAAACTCAAACTCCTTCGCACCCGATCGAATGATCGTTTTGGAAACCTAGTATCTTGTTCCGCACGGGACCTCAAAATAGCGTCGTTGTTCTGTGTTCCCTTCGGGAGTGTAGAAGGATGCGACGCTGAAGTAGATGTCGAAGATGGAGCCGGCACATAAGGGAAAACAGTCAGGCCTGAACTTGCGGGCCTTTCTGATACACTGTCATGTTTTCGTGTAGCTGGTGATCTAACCTTGGTGCTTCCGTTGGAATATCGTGTTGAGACTGTGGTACCTGTCCGTAGGGGATCTGGTCTAGCAACGAGACTGCGGCGAAGCCACACACTAGACAAAGGTTAACAACTGTATTTTAAAAACATCATTTGTGTACTTACCTCGATGGTGTCCTTGGGGTATCAATAACCGTCGAGCTTCGCCTATTCCGACTCGTGCTCGATGTCTTCCTCGACGCTATCCAGTCCACGCTCCCAGATAGCCTTCGAAAAAACACCTTAGCTTTGGACGTCGACTTTGCGCTCCGCGTAGTTAAGATCTGTGAAGAGATCGGCAACGTGAGAGTTGAAAGGGGACGAGTGAAGTTGATCAAATCGGCAAAGTTATCGAGGTCCGGAAGGTCCGTAGACTCCTGGTGTGGAGGACTTGGCCCTGTTCTAGCTCTTTGATATAGCTCGCGAATGCTTTGATTCCGAGACGGTCGCTTTACACGAAGCCGGGTTGTCTGTAGTAAAATAGGTGGCTCAACTCGAATGACAGTTTGGGGTCGAGGTTTGTTCTCGTCACCCGGTTTCGTGTTTTCACCTGGAGAGGATTGAGGAGCACGTGTGAGAAAGGGAGGGGATTGGAATCGAGGTTTGGATTGCGGGGGCGATTGTCGTTCTATTGGTGACTGCACTGGTATATGAAGCGATTCCTTCGAAGGGGTATGAGCAGGCGGTTCAACTCGCGTGACTGTTTTCCCGTCACTTAGCGAGCCCACACGAGTCGAAGCTGGATCTTTGAAGATTTCTGGAGATTCAGGTGTAAGGGTCTGTTCTCTCATCGTTGTCTGATCCCCAGCCCTAGCCGTCGCTTCCTTTTTCCACCTCTTTTCACGTCTCTCAAGCTCGATCTCCAAGACTCTCGTCCCCACTGGTACTTTACCCTTTAAGCCATCATCGTCCAAGTCGAAGTATACAGCCCAAGTCCCTGGACGTGCTTCCACAGCGCAGAAGCCCTCCCACCCCAGCAAGGTGAGACGGTGGTTCTGCCTCGTGCAGTCAAACTGCCCAGTGATGTTAGGCTCGGCGTCTTTCCGTATACCATACTTGAGTTGGTACGTTTGCGCATCAACGTACACCCAGTTCATGATGGGCGCGACTTCTGTGACTGTTGTCACAAGTCCTTCGTACGTCTTGTCTGGATACGGGAGATAGTATCCAGCGTATTGGTGTCCGCTTGAGGTGCCGTCACTAGATGCAGTGTCCACAAAGATCTGGATTGTTGTCAACGCAAGTCAGTGGAGATCAATAGCAAACGCTCACCTCGCCATCTCGCAGAACTAACGGCCTTCCGTCAATCTCAGCACATCGAACAGATGATCTGATGCATTTTGCAATGAGATTGCAGCGTCGAGCTCTGTGTTCCTCTCTTCTTTCCTTTTGCTGGCTTTGTCGAATAGCCTCTTGCGTTCCTAGCAGCGCAGGTGTTGCTGTGAGTGCGACTAGGATAGACATTGGGGCTTCAGCGTGTCAATGTGTGAATATGCAGGCTTCGGAAAGGACAGGTTCAATAATTTGAACAGACTGAACTTCGGAAGGGAACCGAGAGATTTACCCCTCTGAACATGTTTATCCCTCCCTTCATTGGAAACTGAGGTGCCGAGGGTGAGATCCGAAGAGATCTTGGTGGGGCGGAGGCCACGTCCCATCCAGTTGTGGATCGCAAGTTCCTTTTTCGATTGCATCCTTGCAAGCTAGGGAAAGAGCCGGATCGTTTGGAAGCTTAGGGTTGATTCGGTGACTGTATAGCGCACGTCTGATAAGAGACGATCGCTCGCAGTCGTTCAATTAGGGCAGATGGTAGATCGGCGGAAGGGAAAGAGCTATTTTGGCCACGTTGAGCATCTCAACTAGTGATCCATTGAATATTTACTAGCCCACCTTCCAAACTCCTCCCAGGATCAGACGTCAGGATTTCTAGTCGGATCCTCGTTCACAGTGTCTCACATGCGCCTTTTATTAAACACCTCAGTCTCGAACGCGGGGCTCACCAACAACCTCGAAGGATTCCTAGATGTGCTGGCCAACAAGACTGCCACGCAACCGAGATATGGCGTGATGTTCCAATTGCTTGGGTATGATCTACAGGGAAGCGCCAGAACTGGATATTTGACGTTTGGGATGAACCTGGACGTGACGGACCGGGCCGCAGATCATTGGGCATCCGTGCGTAATAGCTCAGATCTCCACCTTTTGATCCTCGTCGATCTAGTAATAGAGAACGTAATGTGACCAAAGGGATGAGACCAATGGGATAGGCGAGCTCCTACAGTGGAATGGCTGACCGCTAAGGTGCATGCAGGATTCAAGTGGAGACAATTAAGTTGTGTTTCAGAGATGCCATGGTCAATCTAGCGTACCTTCGGCTATGAAAAAATCGCACGAGCGGATGTAAGTTCGTGACCACGTGATTGGATGCTGGACTACGGCATATAAGTATCAGAATAACTCACCCAACTTTCAATCCAGATCATCAGTCAATCGTATCTACATTTAGTAAATCATATTAGCAATCAATCCCCAGAACTTCCTCTGAGCCACATTCAAGGATCTCACTTTGATCTACCCAAGTTTCTCTCCTCATCTACCAAAATGTCTGCTCCGTACGTCTCCCCTCCTGAGCTTCCGCAATGAACTAGACTAACTTTTCCTCTAGTGCTACAGCCGTTCGCTTGTACGTCTAATCTTCACCGGCACCGAACAAGCCATCGCACACCGCTGACTATCCCAGTGACGATGGACAAGCTCAAGCTGCTGGCGGACGTCGCTTCACACCTGTGTCCTCCCCAGAGAACTCTGCGCTCCACCAGCCCGCTGGAAGTCTCCTTAAGGGGGCGACGGACGACCAGGGAAACTTGAAGACTGCTGCATTACTTCTCGGGATCAAGTTGGATTTGGAGGCTGAAATTCATTTAACGGCTCGCGTTCGCGGTGACATTACGATTGGGTTGTATTAATCGCAACGCTAATGGCTGGATAGGATTGAGGGGCTCTGACATTTAGTGGGTAAGGTAGAGCCGGCATTGGGGCAGGGGTGGGTGGAAGGGGTAGAATTGTAATGCCAAATCCGAGAGAAAATTACAGAAATTATCTAGATACTCTTGGGACTACGACGTGCCATCCAGATGGTCGGCCACATCCTTTAAATCAATGGCCTCAGACTTGAAATCCTCAAGAGTCGCCCATGATAGCGCCAAGGCAACTCCTACTCTCATTCATAAGCAATTACCGTAACCTGATTTGTTCACCCATGGGAATCATATCACTCGAATTCGAAATCCTCGGACGATGTTTCAAACCCCTCTTCCCTGTTCGCCTCTGGTTTGTAGTTCTTGATTGCCCATCGTGCATACGGATCTGGAACGTGCCTCCATTTCTTCACACTATTGTCGCCCTCCATCATGTGCACGCCTGTAGCAATCTCGGTGTGATTGTTAATACTGCCTGTTGAGTCTACAGGGTATGGGCAATGAGGAGCAGGCCAGATGTGCCAATTAACATCATTCTAGGAAATAGATTAGTTTAGGAGCATTCGACGAGTCATCCACGATGGATTTACCTTAGTGGAAACACACTCCTCCTCCATGATATCTAACCATCCTCCGTCCTCTTCTCTTGGCACGATAGTCCCGCTTTTGACTTCAACGACGTTTTTTCGCCACTCTTCCATTCCACTCGGCCAAGCCTTGTAGCTCCCCGCTAATAACCGCTTATTCACATGCACAACTCGCTCAAGCCCATCCTCGGGAGCTGGTTTCCACTCCATGAAATCTTTCACCTTCAGTCCCCTCTCGGGATTAGTGTTACACACGGCGGCAAGGTCCTCGGAGGTAGCACCGCCAACATCAAGAGTGACATGAAGTTCGCCCACATTGGGTAACGATTGAAGAACAAGCTTCACCGTTTCGAAGAGTGTCGTGGTTGTTTGAGAGGCATCGAGGAGATCAGCGGGTCTACGCAGAACGTGAGGTCGGCCAATGAATGCTGGGTCCTGGGCAAGCTGTGAAGCTACAGGATGAAAGTAGTGGCGGTCGCGTGACTCATCAAATGCATTGTAGAAGGTTCTCTCAGGCTCTACGGCAATAGATGGCATTTCGTGGCTGGAAGATTCATCGAACAGATGCGTATGTGCGTCGGGAACTAGGACAGGGTCGTTGCGTGAGCCGGATGGATGGTGAATCTCCCCAGGGTTTGCGGGCGTACCGCATGGATTCGATGGACGAGCGTTACCCTCACCGTCGTCGTCATCATCGAGAACAGAGACCTCGGCTTCTTTCTCGGCATTTCTCATTTCCCAGCCTTCGCCAGCGTGCCATCTCGCAAGCACGATGAGCTTCTGTATGGCCCTATTGTATTCCAGCCCGAAAACTCTTGGGTCAAATACAAACTCTTGCGGTCGTTCGGGTGTGTTCTCCATATAGAGGTATAGTATCATATTTGTGTTGGATCGCTGCAGTGCATCCACATACTCAAAATGGATTTGTTTGTTCAGCAACAAAAGTGCCTGCATGGCAGCCTTGTGCTCCCGGTCTTCCTTGTCCAGCTCTGCCTCGTCGGAGAAGATAGTTGAGCCAGACGCTCGATAGCTGCTGCTAACTAGAGAGCTTACGGATCCCCTTCGAGTGCTGGCAGTCCTCGCGGAACAAGATACGGCGTCCGATTCTTCCAGCTCGGTCCATCTTGATGTGAGAAGGTGATATCGCATGGGGAAGTCGGGGATGAAGTAGGAATAGATCTCGTCGCGCAGTTCGCGAGGCAGAGAGAGAAGGCCCGCCATGATGGTCGTGCGGCAACCTTGGAGAGCGATAAGCGAGAAGAACGAAGGATGAGATGATTCAGGGTGGTGGAGGTGGGTGGTTGCCTAATAACACGTCGCACTTGACTAGATCGAATCCGGTTTAGTGTGTTTTCAGGTACCGAATTGTACTACCCTATCTATGACGTTTGTGCATGACTTGGTCCAGAATAAATCCTCGCTCTGGCGCATTGGAAAGTAATAGAATGGTATAGAGAGCTGAAGACTCAGCAGCCACGCAGACGTGTGAGGCTTTTGTCTTCAATTTTTCTTCGAAACGGAATATATTCATTTATGGGGATTCTGCCACACAATGGCGCAAACTTCCGTAGGGAAGTAGGCTAACTCAACCGCAATGCGGCATATAGATCCATTCTAGGAAGATTGAATCACAGTGGGAGTATATGATTGAGAAGAAGGAAGTGTGTTTTACTTCACTTTTTATTCTTCGTAGGTAGGTGCATCATATCTACTAGAAAATGAAGATATCCATGTTGAAGATCAATAAATCGCGAAAAAATTGACACATTGCTGTGATGCCGAGCATACAATTGCATTGTGACGTACTTCATCAGAAGTCAGACCTCCGACAGGAGCCCTCACAGAGTGAGTTCAACGACTTACTGACTGCGAAGGGAAATACTCATATCGGCAACGTAGACTCAGTGCAGTGAAGACTCATAGCACGGGTATATAAAGAGCAAATCGAGAGGCATCGCCCTTCGCCCTTAAACCAGCAACCAAACTCCCAGTTTCCTTTGCCTCCTCCTTTACAACACCATTTAAAACTGTATCTCTACTGTCGAATTCAAACTCATTGAGATTTCCGCTTAGTTGCACAGAGGCTCCACGACAATCCTAGCTTGAAGCCAGCTCTACAACGACTGTTCGCATCATGGCTCGGGCTGCTAAAACCACCAAAACGCCCTCCCCGCCAAAGGACAAGGATCCAGAGACTTACCTTGCAGGGAAGTTTCTCCTATAACGCTGAATATATTGACACTGACAAGAATGTAGAACTGATTAGCATAGTATCCAAGCGCACTGGTGAACAATATGAAGACGTGTACTATTCAGTCCCGCCGTCCGAACCCGAGCCCCGTTGGACAGGAAGCCTTAATTTTGGAGATTTGTGGGGTACTGGTAATACGATCGTATTCATAAGTCAAAGATACAAGACCAAGGAGGAGGTTCAGTTAGATCTTGCAAACAAAGTGTTCAATGACGTCATTGTCTGGCAATCTGAGTTGGATCGTATTATTCGTAAGTTGCACTCTTGCACGCTGAAACCATGCTCATACGCCTATAGAGAGAGCTGCAAGGCTTTGGCACAACAAGTCTGACTTCCGAGTTCTGATAGAGAAAGAAGGAACAGGATTGGGGCCCTTTAGAGCCGACCTTTTCGCCAAAAAGGAATTGCTTGCTACGTCTGGGACGAAGGGCTCATGCATTGATGCGATTAAAAAACTTCGTGATAGCATTGATTCCTACATGAAGAAACAACACGTTGATGAATCAGATACTGAGTCGGATACCTGAGTAGTAGGCCCTGGATGACTTGTTGGGGAAATGTAGTTGCGATTGTAAATTGATGCTAGAAGGAAATTGAGGTAGCAATACGGGATTTCTTTATATGTCATGTAATTGGGGACTTTTGTGTATAAGCTCTTCCTTTCCCTTTCTCTTCTGTACAGTCTCATACATTTTTTTTCAATTTTGAAACTTAGACGCAGACCTTAATCATTTACCCGTGTACTCTGATGCCAACTTGTTTGAAGATAGAAGCTAAGGTTTCACCTCTACCGCTCTATGTTAACCAGTTCGATGACTCTTCTGCTGTTTTGATGTGACTGTCTGAGCGTAGAATGAATCCGCGCTCTCGATATGACTAATAGACTTGTGAGTGATTCTGACCGCCTTTCTCGAGACTGCAGAGGAATAGAAAATTGATACGTCACTTGCCACTCTCATGGGTCGAAGATGCGCCCTAGAGTCATAAGTGGCCACTGTGCCGATCAAATGATTCAACTCCACCTCGCCGTACCTATGCAGTACAACGGTAACAAGTCCTTTCGATATGGTATCGTGCATCTAGATTGGGAAAATGCAGACGAGCGCCATGATCGATTCACGAGCCAGCTTGAACAGATGCTAACTCTCTCGTATCATTGGCCAGAAAACGTAGATGTCTTATTCTAGCTGCGGCCAGTGCGTTGCTGACTGCATAAGCGGCGGAAGCGGCACAGTCAAGATCCCCATCCCATCAGACCTCCGCTGTAACCTCGCACCCCAACTCGCTTTTCCCCACATTTTCTGTCCTGTACCCAGCATGGCGCTCCAACCACTGCGTACGAAGCTCGCATCCCTCCATGCACAATACCATGATCTCCTTGAAGCAAGCGACTTCTCAACCCCCACATGGCTCGCCTTCGGCGCGATTCTACACATTCTGAGCGCCGCTTACCTTCCCCTTTATCTTGGTACCTCAATTCCGCTTCTGTGGATTGCATATCGGTGGCTCCGCGCCGCATTCACTACGTACCAATTCGGCAAATTCCCGGACATTAGGAAGGGGAAATGGGTCGTCAAGATCGACGAGCGAGAGGGCCCACGTGAGGAATCCGGCGTCGTGATGTTTGTGCTTGGAGCTCGGATGAACCAGTACGTCGGGTACTCTTTATGCACAACATATTGACAGTGTCTCTAACACGCGTAGCCCATTCGGAAAGCTAGCGCCAGGTATGGCTGAGGTAGGCGTCTCGTTCGAGAATATGTGGGTTGAGGCTGAGAAGAACCGCTTGAAATGGGGCTGTAAGTTCTCCCTTCATACCTCTCCATCCCCCAAGGGTATAAGAGGTCCATATCCTAATCCACTCGTCATTATATGGATATATAGATCTCGGCCGCACAGCTACGCTAGTCGATACATCCGACAGCAACGGCACGACATGGATCTGGCTCTCGTACTGGAGCAATGTAAAAGGATTGCAGGCATTTTCAACATCAGCTGCGCATCTTGTAGGCCAAATGGGGCATGAAGCGGGGAAGTATCCTTATGCGGGGATCTTGCACGAAACGTATTATGCGCCGAAAGGTAATTGGGAGCCGATTTATGTGGATATGCCTCCCTGGGGACTAGGTGAGTGCAGCACATACTCGTCAACTACTAATCCAATCTCGAGTCGGTCGAATTGATTCTGATTTCGTTCTTGTAGGCACCGCGAAGTTTATGTCGGAGAAGGAAGGAGATAGGGGAAGGCTTTTGGATACGCTTGTACCAAATACGAAGGGCTCGAACATGTTCAGCCGAATGGGGTGGAATAGTACTAAGGAACTCAAATTCGAGTCCTAAACTCAGCCTTGTCAATACCATACTCTTTACTTCGTAAGCTATGCTTCCATAATATGTATCAACAACAGATACCTATTTTACACCAGTTTCTCTCAAATCCCACAATCGAAGAATGCGCCATGTATAGGCTATCTGGGAGGAGGTTTCTGTAGCATACCCGCTTATTCACGTATTCTCTAGTTCGGCTCTGTATTCTGCGTAAATTCGGGCGTCTCGATGAAGGCGTTGACGGGACTACCGCCGATAAAGGTCTGTAACATGTAATCCACCTCGGCGAATGTGAGTTGTGGTGGTGGATAGGATATGAGGGGTGCAGACAAAACATGTCGTACACTTAATTGCCATCGCTAGACATGTGCCCGACAGGTCTGAGCCAGGAAAAAGTACTGTCCCCTAGATTTCGTCAGTCGTGACGATATCGGCACGAGAGCAACACCTCCTTCCAAGTTCGAAGGCCCTCACCATCCAACATTCTCTACATTTCGTAGCTCCTCCATCTATCCTCTTCTCTGCCTCTCCAATTCCCAAGAGCCATCTCCGTCCTTGGAATTCCTGTTAACCCCATGCTTTGCTAGCCCCTTGGCGCCGTCGTGAAATAAACTTGGCCTAGAATGAGCCTCGACGGTCTAGACTCTAGACAAGGAGAGATCAAATGTAGGCATTTGTGAGGCTTATCCCTGGATTGGTGAGCGCATGAAGAGGGGTGCTTACGATGTTAGGACGATGAGAAGGCCCCAAGCATTTCGCCTAGTGCCCTTTCCCAGTTCTTCGGCCCTATTGTCAACCTATGCTCCCATGTAGAGACGTACTATGTAGAGAGCCCCCCACTACACTTAGCATTCGATGCCCTGTTCAATCTAGTGAACTGGTAGGCAGTGCCATGACGATAGTATCCTCCATGCATGTTAAGGTGGGGTTTCCCGGCATTTCCTCCAACCTGTTTCCCAACGCCTTCAAAGGACTAACTTGTAAACATCATCACGTCCTAATCATTCTTCCCGGTCAATTTTGTTTCGCCTCCAGGCAACTGAAGGAGAAGGGGACACGGTCGATTCGGCCGGACAAAGGAGGCGGGCGATTTAATCCAGACGGGGAGGTGACAGAAGTTTGTTCTCGGCTGTGTTTCTTGGGTGTGCGCCAAGGCCCCGGGACACCGAATGGTGAGAATTGTACTATGGCTTGGCGCGACGCCGCGGCCGAAACAAGCCCCCGATCGGCACTTTGTCATCTTAGGAAGCGCCGAAAGGCCTGCTATCGAGCCGTGCAAGTGCAGGCTCGTTTATCGAATTGAGATCGCCAAGGCGAGGCAGCATCTGGCAAGGCGTTCCTTTCCCCACGACTCTGCCCACACATCTTGGCGCCGTCACGCGTCGAGTTGCAGTGTCTGGAACGAGATGAGAGGCAGAGCATGAATTGGCCTTGGCGACTTGGTTCTTACGCGTTGAAGGTGGCGTTGTGTGAACTCGACTTGAAGAATCCCTGGGCGAGCAATTACAAACCGTCTGCGGTCGAGATGTTTCCTTGGCGACAGAGGACATTTCGCTGGGGGCTGTGAGGCTTCATTAGCGAACCCGTTTCGTCCGTTGGGGGAGGCTGTCACAAACGTTAGCCTCATCTTACGAGTCGAGATATAAAGCCCTCCCTCCCTTCTGACCTTTCGTCCCTGTCATCTCCATCACCCCATCCAAGTTTACTCTTTCCTTGATCACGAAAGTCAACTTCATCATGTTGGTCCAGAGCCTCTTCGCGCTCGCCGCTATTATGCCTGGCCTCTTTGCCTGCCCAGGGCACGACAACCATAGGCGCATGCCAAATCGAAAACGGCAGGCAGTGAACGAGCCAAACGCCACTCTACCTTCAGACTGGGCATACGAAGCGTCCTACAATTGGGGTAAATTGAGCAAAGGTGAGTTTCCCACCCTTCTAACCCACGTTCTATTTATCTAACTTCTGTAGACTACGTCCTCTGCCAAACTGGCACCCAACAATCCCCCATCGCTCTCTCTCTCGGCAACGGCCTATCGCTGAATCACATCCCCGTCTTCAATTACCCCGCCAACGTCTCCGGTAACTTCTTCAACTGGAACTACGGCCCCGCCTTCACGCTCGAGCACAACGGCGACTGGACCTCGCACCCAAGTTTCGACTACGACAACGAGACGCTCTACCTCAAAGGGTGGCATATCCATGCGCCCGCTGACCACTCTGTAGGCGGCGACCGCAGCAAAGCCGAAATGCACTTTGTGCACGTCGACGCGGAGGGCCACGAGGCCGCCGTCCTAGCCTTCCGCCTCGACCCCGGTAACAGCAACTCAACCTTCTTCAACCAGTTCCCGTCAATGATCTCGTTCCTCGAGCCAGACGTTCAAGAGACGATGGATATTGACTTGAGGCCAGCGCTGGATAGCGTGCTGCACTTCAATGAGTTTTGGACGTACCAGGGTAGCTTGACGAGCCCGCCGTGTCATGAGGGGATTAGATGGTTTGTTGCGCGCCAGATTATGTTTACCGGTGTGCAGCAAATGCAGGCTATTTTAGGCGCGAGTACGTACTCGGCGAGGGCGGAGCAGGAGGTTTGGCAGCATCGGATCAATGAGTAGCTGTGGGGTTTGGTGGTGGGAGGTTGTACTTACTTCACTTCTTGTTCATATGCTTTTTGACACTTTTTGGGTTTTGGTAGATATAACGAGGCTACGCGGCGTGCTTTCTGTAATTGACTCTATGATCTTATCAAGCTCTCTTCTAGTTCCTTTTATCTTGTTCCCAATTAAGCATCTGTATCGGAGATGATTTCGCATTTTCCCTGCAATATTGATTTCTGTAGTTCGGGGATTCAGAGATTATTCTCGGGTTGTAAAGCTAGTGTTTCCACTACTTTATTGTCAAACACAAGTAAGGACTTCCTAAAAGAACAAGTATGCACTCCATAGGCCTGGGAGACCTACACAGAGCGTACCGATATGTATGCATGGAAGCGTAGTTCTAAGCACCCATGCTGTGCCACACTAGACCAGTCCTGAGAAGCGCGCCTTGTTCAGCAGTTTTGTCTAAGATTTTATTTTGGGATGCTCATGAAGGATGATTGGTTTTAGAATCCGCCTTTTGGGTGACATGACCTAGTTCTTGAGTAAAACGGAACATGCAGAATGATGTTCGAGCAACATCTGCGATGGCTTGGTGCCTCTTGGAGCCAGAGGGCGGACAATAAGGGAAAATACCACTGGACCTTTCGTTCGTGCACACAGTAGCTCTAGTCATGCTTTTTTCGAACTAATCTTTCTCTCGCAGTAAAGCTTTTCTTCTTGTCTGTCCGAACTATCACATCACTTATACTCCACGAAACCGTCTGTTCACAAACACTTTTCAACATTTTCTCCAACCAAGATTCAGAATCTCACTAAATCCTCGATCTAGAGCTCCATCCTGCGTCCCCTTCAGCACACCTGAACCACTTGAAACAGTTGCAGACAAAGAAGCGGAGATAGTAAGTTGAAATCTGGCGGCCGTTTTCGAGCAGGCTGAGGACACGGTATCCGACACTTCTCCATCTTTATGGAGTAGAACGTCGTTTTCGAATGGACCTGATAACTGTTTTTGCATATTTCCCTGAAGTGTGGTACATTAGTGGCACTCCACTACTTGACTGAAAATACTTTTGATTTCAGGAATAATACCAATGGAGGGACGATTAGAACAATTTGTCGCGCACCTTTCCTTTCATATCGACACCCTTGCTATCAATCCACTTCCATCTGCTCACTAGGCTGATATCCACGCCCCCCGCCAACTTAATGTATCCCCGGAAATCGACTGTGTTAACATCGAATGTCCATCCAGGCGAACTCATCGTGATGTTGACTTTACACAACGCACGCTTACTGACAGCGCCAGCATTCGGTCCGATCGCGGCCTGGAAGTTGTCGAAGAGAAGATTGATCAAAGAGTTATCCTCGGAGATAGCGACGGCAACACTGCCTGGCCGGCATCCGTTGCCGTCGGTGTCGACGTCGACATCTACCGCGCTGATTGTGCAGGTGCCTTTTGGAGGATTGACAGCTGCCGCGATGGGGGTGGCGGATGCGACGGAGCAGACGAGGGAGCAGACGAAGATGAAGTTGGAAAGGATCATTTCGCAAAGAGGCTAGGGATGGAAGTTAAGAGGTGAAATGAAGAGGTGTTGTGATGCGTGAACTGAACGGCGAGGCGCGCTTTTACGAATTGTTGTACCTGGTTCTCCGGTTCCACAGCATATAGTTCATTTCAAAATTTCCATCTGCCAGATGGTGTCGGGACTTGATCAAATGAATTACGGCAATAAGCAGAGAGTGTTATGAGGGATAAATTAAAAGTAACCAATCAGCGTGCTGGAATTCATGCTGCTTGACGTGGAGGGTACTTCTCATAAAGTATTATTTCGGAAATACTGTTTTTAGAATATCTTGCATTCCCGATGATCGATCCTGAAGGATGGCTTGGCGCAATTGCTTTTTTGAGTCACTAGCTACGAAATCCTGCCATCCTAATGTTCGAAATTCCTTCAGTAGCAAATTTCACACATGCAAGATCACCTTCGAGCCTTCGATGTTTAGAGTGAAATTGGATAGGATGGGATGGAGCTGTACCTAGTACTCAATTTACGAGAATATTTAATTTTGTCTGAACGTCCAAATTCAATTAGCGAAGCCCCTAAGCTTCCCACGAGTAGCACACGTCGGCAATATCTGCCTTGTACTCGTATAGCGTAGTGCTGTAGAACTGTGTAACAAACAAATCCACCTCGAACTCAAAGTCACTCTGAATAGCCAACCCTTGGCTGCACTCTCCATCGGGATTCAATCCAATAACTCCGGTGAGGTCTACACCCTCCACAGCCGTAAACACAAACTCGTTGTTGAACCTCGGCTTCGCCGTCACTCCAGTAGAAAGATCGACCAGCCCACCGAGAATCTCAATCTCCAGCTCCACAGTCAGAGACGCGAAGGGATTGATGTTGACCTCAGCCGAGGCGGAAATGTTCGCACCCGCGTTGTACGTAGGGACCCAGCCGGAGGTCGACGACGATGCTTGGTGAAGAGCATCGACATGCACGTTCCCGTCTGCAAGGTCGACTGAAACGGTAGTCGTGATATCCACAGCAGCTGAAGCGGCGACCTCCGCGCCAATCGCGAAGGTAACGGCGGGCCCAAGCGACAATATTCCCGGGACATTCACGAAAGAGTACGAGAGAGCGGGGGCGGCGTAGGTAAAGGTGTTGTTGTATTTAGCGCCCACGTTCGCTGAAAGAGTCACTGAAGCGTCGAAGGTAGTATCGATATCGAAGTACAGATCTTCAAGCTTGAAGAGAAGGAACGAGTACTTCAGATAGCCAGAGAAGGTGAGTTCTGCGCTGAAGTCGGCTGCGTTCGCAGCTACGGTCAGGTACGGGGCGTACGAGAAGAGAGTGGTATCTGGGGCGAGCGAGTAGCTGACCGGGAGAGTGAACGTTGGGTCGAGGACAAGGGCTCGCTTAGCTAGAGGAGCAGCAGAAAGACCACCGAAGCTGATCTCAGCGGTATCTGGATATTATATGTTAGTCATATAAATTTCGGAAATGTTTAGTGACTTTTACCAGCAGCAGCAGCGATGTCTTGCGCCGTAGACCGAGCCGTAGCCTTCAAAGTATCGTTGCTCCAGGTCAGACTCGTGACGAGGAAGAAGCCTCTCTCAAGCTCTACATCACAGTCGCCCATGTGATTGGTAATGAGCGTGAAGTTTCCATCTAAAGGCCAGGAAGCTTGCGCTGCAGAAAAGGCTTCGGTATTGGTGAATGTGACGTCGACAGAATTCGGAGAGCAGTCCACAATGGAGATGGAAGCGACAGCTTCGAGGAGAACCGTGGGCGCACTCATGGCAAGAGTGACATTCACAGACGGCGCTGAGTCGGTCGCGTTTCCATAGCTAAGGGTAACGTTTGTAGTTGGAATGACATTGTCGATGGCGGTGACGTTGATCGATGGACATAGAATTGGCACAACAGCTTGGGCGGAGATAGCTGTTGCGAAGGCGGTAAGGCCAGAGGCAGCGCGAAACCAAGTAAACTTCATGTTACTGTGATGAGTAACGAGTGTACGTTGACAGAGTCGCTGAAACGTAGAGTCTTAGGAAGAAGGCTGGACCAACTCCCATCTTATGCATGTTTCTCTGAATGGATCCTGGTTACGATTACGGAATAAAACTCGGGAGCGTCCTGCCTACTCTTGACCCTGTGCCGAGCTGTATTCCTAATCAGTGACTTCTATTTATGCGAACCATAACGATGCTGGGCGCAATATACATTATCCCGCTCGCTTGACCAGTTCAGCCAAAAGATTTCCCCTCTCATTCAATCTCCGAGACTCCAGGTCCCAAAGTATAGGACCAAAGCCGTTGGAAATCGAAGATGCCGGCTTGGACACGCGTTAGCCAAACAAGCCGGCCAATCAATACTCCAATCACGTCTACACATACACTAGTGAAAACCCGTGATGCCTTTCACACTGCCGATTGGATCGATCCGCGTCGGATCAGGGCCGACGATTAAGAAATCCTTCGATATTGCAAGGATAAATTGCATGTGTTTTGACGGACTTCGTTCGATGAGGTAACTCGGCCCTTTCTAGTGCAGGATATAGCCGCAAAACAGGGTCCTCGCACGGACGTCGAACTACAAATGTGAGCAACGCCGGAGATTTCGATTCGGCCCGCAGGAGGCGTTTTCAGATTCAGGGTCCTGATTTCTCCGATGCGCGACATCTTTTCTCTTTGAGACTAGCTGTACGATAAGTGTGAATTACTCGAAATCCTACTATAGGGTTCCTACGCCCGCACTATCAATCTTTTATTTGGCTTAATAGGATCTAACCATGCGTACTCTATCCTAATCCTAGATGCTAACCATAAAGCCTGCAGTTTTCATTCAGGACGTAAACAAACTCAGCGGGTGCTTTCGCATTATATTTTCAAAATTGATTCAATATTGAAGTGCCTATTCTGTACTTGAAAAACTGCTTAATTAATGATTTCTGATCCGCACTACATTCATTCAAAAATGATTAATTCTGGAATTACAAAGCAAAAAAAAAGCAAAAAAAAGAGTATATATCCACTCTACGAGAATCGAACCCCCGTCTTCAGCACCACGAGCTGACATATTTCCACTAGACTAACAGAGACTTGAGAGTATCTGCTTATTTTGAATACTACCTCCTCACACTAACTAGTATATAAACATGTGTACGTAATTCCGCACATGGTATTTTGGCATCTGTGATATACAGTCCAGGTAGCAACAATTTTAAAGTCTCACCTTAACAAGGCGCACTCCCGGCATTTGTACCTTCTCAAGAAGAAATTATAATCCGCAGGTTGCGCTAGCTTCTAGTATTGGCCTCCATTGTCTTCTACCAGTTTTAAGATAACTTTACGCTTCCTAGGTGTGTGCATCTGTCCTTCAAAATATCGCAGCTGCAAAACTCGACATCCTCGACATATTAGACATTAGGGCTAGCAGACTGCATACTAATAAGAATATTAGTGCTCTGAATATTGTCAGCAATAAGTACTGCAAAAAGGTTATTCAAAATTCCCTTAGTTACCTAGCTTACGTATGAAAGATATTTAATACTAAGTTGATGTTGTAGGGTATGTCTCTTAGTAATACTAGCAATGGTATTAAATACAACGACTCCCATTCTTGTATAAACTTTGAAGTTCTTTCCACCGCTCTTTCATATCTTTACCACTGGCGATCGCTGGCTCGCCCATTTTAATGCGCCAACAAGGTACAGTCTATTATTTACAAAACCCCGTGCGTCGACTAAAGGGTCCCCACATCTACGACATCGTTTGTATCTACAACAAAGAATTAAGGACCCATCGGCCACGCGTTGTAGCACTACATCTCACGGACAATAAATATGTGTCAATACTACTACACAGCAGTCTGATCCATAGTGTGATTTCCCGAACAGAGCTTTACATTACAACTGCAAGTCTCCCAGCTACCGGAATTCATCCACCTTCATTCCTGGGAATGCTTTCGCAAATACTACGCGGGTTAATACTGAGCGGGTTTTAGATTACTGCACCTACTCTGGCGCTTTCGTCTCCAAGATCTCGGGTTGTTCCAGCGTCCCCAATATATCACTGTATACATCAGACATATATCAGAAATGAACCCGTACAGCGCAAATTGCCTGATACGTTAAGTTGGTACGGGTGGATTGGAGGGTCGCTTTGGGGGATAGAGATGTTGCCGGAGTTTGATCCCTCAGGAGTGTTGTTGGGTATATTGCTCCCGGAGATAAGTCAGGTTCTTTCAAGCTTCGAGTTATTATCTCCGGAGAAGTACCAACGGCCATCGTAGAAAATGAGCTTTTCTACAAAATTGGCTTATATCTTGCAGATTTCTATCTAAGACTGGGTTGAGAAGGAACGAAGGTACAGGAGAGGAAATAGGAATGCTTCTATTAAGAGACCCGGATTTGGTTTGGTCGGGGATGTCGAGACATGGTACGCACGCCGTTGCAGAGACATAGAGTCCTTACATTTCCTACAATGCCTATCTGCCAGGAGCCTACACAATTTAACAACTCTATGTTAACATAGTTGCTAGAATCAATAATTCTAGGACATCCTTTGATAGTATTCTCTATGGGAATTAGGGTAACAAACCTGTAAGCAGGCTCGATCTAGTGCGTTTCCTTAGCAGAGAAACTTCATGGGACATAAAGGGTATGATCAACACATAGACGCATATCATATGGCAAATACAGCTTTGGTATGTTGAATCTCGAAAGTATTGACTTGAATTCTTGGGTATCACTCAAGTCCCATGCATGCAGCCATCCGTATCATTTGCGATTCAACCTACTATTAAATCTCCAAGCTGTCTCAATCCCCTTTGCATACAATAAGGTTATCCCTTACACCTTATCCTGAATAGTAATCTCGTGTTTCTCTCCATTGGGGCCCTCGTCGGAGTGGATTTGCTTTTCGACGGCAGCGACGGCCTTGTCGGCGAGTTCCTTGTCCTCGAACACTGTTTGGAAATTAGATTCTTGCTTCTCAAGTAGCTTCCCTCACTCCAGCACAAGGTGTAGGATGAAGTTGACTTACAGAATGCCAGCTCCTCAAGTGTACGTCCATACGTCTCAGGGTAGAAGAGATACACGAAAATGAACTCAAAGGTGATCCACCCACAGTAGATGGCAAAGAACTTCCAGTCGATGTGGGTCAATGCAATAGGGTTGACATTGACAGAGAAGAAGCCGCCGAGCTTTCCAAAGACTTGCTCGATACCAATGCCCATGGTACGCTGGGAGTATGGGAATAGTTCGACGAGGTAGGCTAAGGTACATTAGCAGTGGAAAAAGTGATAGGATCAGGCGGGAGGGCCTACTGTATGTTAGGGCATTGTTTCCAATGTTGTACATAGGGCTGTATGCGAAGTAGAAGAACAGCGCAGCAATTCCAGCAGATTTGTTAGTGAACTTGTGATCGGCAGCGAAGCGCAGGCGTTCGAACGAAACCGTCATCCCGATGAAGACCAGGAGCATGAGCGTAGACGAGAGCATAAACATCCACCTGCGGCGGAAGCGGGTCACGAACAGTGCAATAAGTGTTCCGTTTAACAAGCTCCAGCACTGGTTGGCAATGTTGATGCGGGTCTTGGCGAAGGAAGTGGTGTAGCCCATCATAGTGAAGAGCAAATTGGAGTAGTAGGACAGCAAGGTGTTTCCGCTCATCTGGGTGAAGAGACCCAGCATACAGGCTATTAGCACACGGCGGCGCATTCCGGCGGTGCGCAGCATGTCGAACCAAGACTGCTTGGAGTTCTCCATCTCGAGACGAATGACGGACTTGATCTGCGCCATCTCGGCTTGGACAAGGACTGAAGAGGCGTCACCCTCGGCGTGGTACTTGGTAAGGATGGCAAAGGCTTCATCCTCGCGGTCCTTGGATACCAACCAACGCGGGGATTCGGGTAGGAAGAAGACGAAGACAATTTGCAACAAGGACGGGCAGATTTGCAGGATTGAAGGAATGCGCCAGCTCCAGTCACCTGCAATATCGACCGTCTTGATGGCAATGCCGGCGGCTATAATAGCGCCTACAAAGTAGGATGCGTTGAAGAGCGAAGTCAGAACCGGCCGTTCCTTGGGGTAGGCGAGTTCACCGATAAGAGCAGAGCCAGAAATGATGGCAAAGACGATGCCGACACCGAGAAGCATACGGGCGATGATGTACATGCCGACGTGCTGCGAGAAACCTTGAAGGAGCGCTCCAAAGACCATGATTCCTGAGCCGAACATAATAGCCCAGCGTCTGCCAAAGCGCTGGTTGAACCATGGGGCAACTGGGACAGCAAGAATGGAGCCGAGTTGGTAGCACGAGGATATGAAGCCCAGGAGGCCAGCTTCGATTGACCACAATTTTCCTGTGGCATCCCTGTGGCCGGCTCCGAAGTACTTGTTGAAAGGCTGAGAGAATTGTAGCGTGTTGATGAGCTGCGAATCGAATCCAGATGTCATCTCGACTCCTGTGGTTATGAGTTAGCACTGTTTACACGGAGCATAGTGTTGATGTCGACTTACCCATGCAGCACAGGAAGAGGTAGATATACATGATCCTCAGGTTCTTCTTCTTGTACCACGGCACCTTGTCCTCCGCGACCATACGCGTGAGGATAGGATCCGACGTTCCATCTGCGGCCGAAATGATACCCATGGCTTCGAATTCGCGCTTCTGTTTCCAGAAGTCAAAGATGAAATCTGTGTCGAGGTAATATTTGCAAGTCCTGGGACCAGTACCGCTTTTATCGAAGACGCTCGAGAACCCACAGACCAGGCACAACCCCAGACTCTGAGCCAGGACGCAGATCGTGCGGAGCGCGCGCCCGGTTCTACCGTAGAATGTTCCCGGTTGGGGATAGTGGCGCGGCGGGGTAGAGGAGACCGACTTGGCATAGTGAATTTACCCTCCAACCACAGGCTAAATTCAGTGGCGGGGACCGGGGAACCTTCTGTTACCAATCCTTTGGTTTCCCAGCCGCAATCCTAGAGGAATGCCTCGTGGGAACAATGGTCGCGATATCTCTTGATTGGTGAATGGATTGGTGGAGGTGTTCAGCTTCGTACGGACGAGAGGGAAGAGGCGCCGCACTGTTGGGACTAATATCGAGAGATTTGACATGCACCGCGTGCCTGTTCTGTGCCGTAAATAATGCCAGTTTCGATTAATATGGATATGCGGGGACAGGCTTCAGGCCACCCGCGTGTAAGGTGCAGGACACAATTGGCTGAGGAACTTCAGTCGATGTTTTGATAGTCCCTCACACCAGGTTGATTATTGAGCTTTGCCACGTCTGAAATCCGGGTTTCCTCACACCCGTGTGACTGAGGGTCGCACGCTTGGCATTGTGCAGAACCGCACGAGGGCATGATGGACACCTGATTCATCCCTCCTACTCGGACGCGCCCGATTAAGGACGTTCGCTGATACTGCGCGCTTGTGGTGGGGTGGAGATGGAGTGGCGGGAGCGGAGCCGGAACTCATTCGGCCACTTGGCGACGGAATCGAGCCCACTGCGGCAAGCTTCATGGAGAGCAGGCCCGGGGAAGGGTTATTCGTACGATACTCGTGTCAATACGATCGGGAGGTCCATCCGATGTTGTGCCCGTAAGCGGGAGAGGGAGGCAAGAGGAGACGAAGCGCGGGGAACTCAAGGGCCGCTTTCCATTTTTTTTTCTCGTGCGAGCTGATGCTGAGCGTGGGAATGTCAATTTAGGAGACCGAAGTTCCTGGCTAACGTGGCATCAAACTTGGCTTGGTGCTAACGTTGGCAGATATATGTCACGCCCAGATGATTCTAATAGCTCACTTCTCGTTGTCCCAACAAAGGCTGGTTCAGCAGGGTCGTCCCAGCTACCAGAGTAATCACGTCTAAATTCCCAGAAACCGTAGCAAGGTGGAGAACGAGCAACCATGGAGCTGTATTTCCCAGGATATATAGTCGTGGGGAATTTAGGGCTCAACAATCAACTTTTAATCAAAATTCGGCATCTTATTGGCTGAGTTGTGACCGGTTGCAAGTACAGATAGTCCACGATAAGCTAGTGTGTAACGGCCTTTAAAGTGCGACACCAACACCTCAATGAACCTTGATGAGGTGACCTTATGCAGAATGTTCCGAGTTTATGGGAAGGAATATTGCTCGTTGGGTGTCAAATATAAGTCCTCTCCGCAGCCGACCAGCTTGGTTCTCCTTGGCTTCGTTTGCTTTGGCCGTTTGCCTTGTCTTACTTTATGTCCAACAAATTTAGATAACCCCGCCATCCACGTACGAATACGATTACAGCCACGCCTCAAATGCCATGGAACCAACGCTCCAACCGATGCACCTCTTCCTTGCGCCATTGGTGGTAACATCGTCTTCCGAACTGCCGAGTCGGGTTGTTGCAGAGGACTTGCGTCATAGGAGGATCATATCATGAGGTGTAACGGCAGTTGTGAATGGATTGAATCTGGACTTGGTGGCTTGAACTTGGGAGTTTAGTCGCACTGGCAGACACAGCGTCAACCGCCTTCTTGGAAGCAAACGATAATAAAAGACGAAGACGAATAGGTTGAATAGGAAACACGTTGAACAGGACAGCTTTCATCTTCTTACATCTCAGATGTATTGAAACAAAGCCGAGGACCGTTCAAGTCAGTTGGCACCCAATGACGTGTCTCAAACAAACCGCTCGGATTTTGTTCTCTTTGATCTTTGCATACCCCTTCACGACTACAATTCTCCTGAAAAGAATTCAAGGGTAAAATCAATGATTTACCTTTCTAAGATGCTCTTCCTCACGATTATGATTAAACACCGCAGTACTATTTTGCAGCAGTACAGTACACAGACTAACTAGTGAGCCTTGTTAGTAGTAAGTCACAATCAAGTGTTGATGCATCAAAAATTAGGGCAAAATAGGGGAATGATCTATCATTTCAGGGCCAGGATCTCGACCGGAGCCCACCGCAACAAAAAGGAACACGCCAATTTCGACCTCGGAGAGAACGCAATTCGGACCGGCGCGGAAGGAACCTCATAGATAATCTTGACCGGGATACCATACCAGAACTCTAGCCTTGGCGCCCGGGGAAAGAAACCGAAACCCAACGGCGTCAGAGCGTGTTTGACGGATACCGTGGGCACCGCTTGTTTCCTCTACTTTCCTCCGTCAAGCTCAAGTATTTTATCCACCCTTGATTTATGGGAAACGTAGAGCTGCCTTTTTGTTGAATTAAACGAAAAAGTAGGGCAGGAGACATAGGGTTGTCAAATGACAACACCAGCTTGCCCAATTTGCCCGTTTAGGCCTGACAGCCCAATCACTAAGCCTCCAATTCTAGAACCACAAAGCTTCCACGGTCCTTCTTGAACTTTACCAGCTCTTCGGAACGCATCAAGGTCCGAATAAGCCTCGCGAACTCAGAGTTTCCCCCACATCATTGGCTAGCTTGTCTTGCCGACAACAAGCCCCCGGCCCGGCCCGACTCCAAGCACAGATTCGGCCCGCAGCAGACGAGTCACGGCCTTGTTACATTCTCTTGGACGTCGCACTACCGGCATCAAACGCATACCAGCATGCGACGCTTTGGAAAGAGATAAGACCTTGGGAATCCCATTCTTCACTCGTGATATTAACCCCAGAGCCTCATCCCCACACTCACGCAGCTCCGAGAGCTCAACGACCCCGATCCCTCTTCTCGGGTCATGCAAGCGCGGCTGAGCATTGATATACGGAGACGAACACGGTTATAGACACGCATTGATAAGAGGCGGAATAGAGTAGCGATGTGGCAGCAATTAGAGACGAGAAATGTTGCATACAATATCGCCCAAGTCTCATCAGATGCTTTCCTCGTACGTCTTTCACTTCCCCCTGTTCCATCCATCATTCCATCCCGCTCTATCTTGTCCCATTCTACCCCATATATCATAACAAAAAGTAACCAAAAACCTAGGGCACGATATGGGCCTTAACGACCCTCTCCCTACTCTTCCTTCCTGCACGCCTCTATGCCCGCTGGGCTAGCTTCCACCGCTTCTACTGGGACGACTTCCTTGTACTCTTTGCTTGGATCCTCTCCCTCTCTATCACCGCATCCTGCACGGCGTATAACAATGTCACCTACGAGGCCATGTATCTGGGCTCCAACCAAGCCCTCGGCGGCTTCCCATCCGACGTCGAGATCATCGCAATGCAGTTCTCGCGGATGTTCGCCATTGTGCCGATGATATTTTATACGGGGCTATGGGCGGTCAAACTTGCATTTTTGCTATTTTTCAGGCGGTTAGGGACTCAGGCCGTGAGTAGCTTGAGATGGCTATGGTGGGTTGTGACTGGAGTTACAGGCGTGTGTTATTTTGCGAATTTTGCATCCCTGCCGTATAAATGCTCTTTGGTGAGCTATGAGGTACTGATAAGTCCGGAGTGCTTGACGGAGCAGGGACTAGCAGTTACGAGTATGAAGGTGAATTGTGTGTTGGATATTTTCACAGATTGTTTGAGTAAGTAGTGCCCTCTCGCTGTTCTTGTCATTCTTCTTTTTTCTGTCTCAAATGTCTTCTCTATGGAGAGAAATGAAAAATTGAGTTTCTAACGTGATTGGTGTGTTAGTCATGTCCATCCCCTTCAGCATCCTCTGGCGCGTGCGACTCTCCCTGTGCCAGCGCATTGCGTTCTCAGGCATCTTCTCTTTGGTAGTTATAACTATCGTCTTCGCCATAGTCCGCGCGGCAATCACCACGATCGGTGCCACGAATCAAATGGATCCAATATGGATGTATCTCTGGACGAATGTAGAGCTGAACGTCGGTAAGCTGATTTCCCATCATCATACTCCCTCATTCGATCACCCCTCACCCTGTACCTCCAATTGGTATCAGACTGACTAGCCCATAACTTCAGCAATCATCATCGCCTGCGTAGCCCCTTACCGCAGCCTCTTCCAACACAGCCAGACCCAATATCCGGCACCTCATTCCTCGCCATGGCCCTACAACTCGTCGACTTCCTGTGTTAAACCAACCGTGTCGAAAGTGTTTTGTTTGTCGTCCAGTCTATGGTCTAAGTCGAAGTCGAAGTCGAAGTCGAAGTCGAAGTCGAATGGAGGATATCCGGAAACGTGGTCTACGGCCGAATTACCGTACCTTGCGCCGTGGATCTCGAATGAGGATGAGGTTGTGAGAGAGGAAGTGCATGGAAATGGTAGACATGGCGCAAACGAAGTTCAGAGAGGCCTTCGATATGGGAGTTTCGAGGCACTGACGCGGCCATCTGTAGCACGGGTACATTCTTAACCCAGCCGGAGTATAAATATATCCTATTCAATTGTTCGTCTTCCTTCCACATACGACGTCATTTGCTTAGTTAATCCCCACAAATCCAAAAGTACTTAATACATCTGGGATGTCCCAAAATACCAGTCGCCCCCACGCATCCTCGCTCAAATACTCACGAGAGTTCAACGTCAACGCCCAGTCCACATCGGGACGCGATTCGGCGTATGTGCGCGCGCCTGCGGTACTGCCATCGCGCGAAGCGTAGGGTTGGCGACCACCGATGCCGCTTACAGCTGAGGAGAGGTGTTAGTTAGGCGGTTGGAGAGAGGAGTGTGGATGGGTTGAAGGAATATGTAACATGAAACAAAAGGAGACAGAAGGGTTTGCGAGAAAGACATCAACTTACAGTTCGTTCCAATAAACTTCGCAATACTGCTCGCACTCGCTCTCATCGAGAACGCACCAACCGTCTCCTCCTTAATACTGTTATCCCCCCCATATACTGCCGGCACCTTCGCCTCAGACATAGGATGTCTAGGGTCTAAGCCCGTATACTTGCTCTCCTGGACAATTACATCATTTTCGTGCTTCCCGCCTTCTGTCTCATATAATTCCACCTCGAGGCTCTCGAGCACATTATCCACCAGATACTCATGATAAGGCGCCCCGGTAAGCTTCGTAACTAGATAGCTCAGTAGCATTGTGCCGAAATTTGAATATGCTACTGAGGTGCCTGGTGTGAAGTCCAGGGGCGTCGCGGCCACGTACTCGATGACATCTAGCAGTGTTGCGGGCGTGGAACTGTTCTTCGATTGCGCAACATCTCTGAAGATAAATCCTACATCCCCTAGCGGAGAGACATTGCGATCCCAGCCTCCCTCATGATCAATCAGATGCTGGATCGTAATCTCGGTCGCCCTCGGATCAGTGGGTACAACGCCTATGGAAGGGAATATCGGCGTGCTCAGATTCAGCAGTCCGGCGTCGACTAAGCGCGATGTAGCTGCATGCGTAAACATCTTGCTCACGCTTGCGAGCAGGAACTTGTCCTTTGGCGTCACGAAGGCGCGGTCGGATTCCGCCCACGTATATGCGCGCTCCGCGATCACAGTCCCGTTGCTTGCGACGGCGACCTGTGCTTGGCGTATCCCGGAGAGAGTCATGAAGGAGCGCATTGTGGCATCGAGGGCATCTGTTGCTCCTGAGTTATTGCGAAAGCCGGTTACAGCTCCGGAGGCGCTCCACGCGCGGGGCAGCGGGACGAAATGCTCGGCAAAGATGATAGCGTACCGAATGGAGGTGCCTGAGTTACCGGCTTGGATGTGGATAGGCTGTAGGCCTTGTTGCGCCTGGCTCTCGATTTCGTTCGCCAGATCATCCACACTGAGATCCGTGAAGGCGGCCCAGATCCCCACACTGGTATCCTCAAACACCGGTGTCACAATGCCATCACTGCTAACATCCAGAAATGTCGGGCGCCAGAAGCGCTTCTGCGTCTCGGAAGCATATAACTGTTCATATTTATACACATACGAATCCGAGTTGTAGAACACAGTCTGCTGCGCATTTCCCACCCTCTCATGTCCGAGAATGCAATACCGTCGGTCTCCAGGGACACCGTACATGCTCACACTCTTAATCGTCATAGGCACGCCTGCAGTCGCGTTTTCGTAGTTCCAGGGGCTTTTGAGCTCGCATTTCTGCACCCAGGATGGAACTGTGATTGAAGGCAGTTGCTCAACTACGCCTGCAAACACGGCATTGGAAGGTGGTCCAGATGCAGAGATGTGTGTTGAGACATAGCCCTTTGCGGTCCACGATTCTAGCCAGGAGGCATATGCGGACGCGTTGGCGGAGACGATGCTTTCAAACGGGATGGCACTATTGTTGGATTCAGGTCGCACCCATATCGCGGCGTAGGATTCGTCGGGCGCGGTCCCGGATACACTGAGTGAGAGGATGGACAGTCCTGAGGCTTTTAGGACGGTACTACGTTCGTTGTGCGTAGTACTGGAGACGCCGTAGTATATGCTGCGGCCTGCAGAGGTGGAATTTCGAGGAGAAAGTGAGGAGTGGTGTGGGGACGGTAGTGCAGAAGCTGGCGAGAGGAAGGTGAGACTGAGGGTGGATGCGAGGAAGCTTAGGAACGGTCGAGACACCATTCTGTAGATGTGAAATTATCCTGATACCCTAAATAAATGAAACACTGAATGACTGAAAAATGATAAACGAGTGAATAAATGCAACTAGAATATTAGAAACGCAGAGGCACAAGCGAATGGAAGGTGAAGACCGTGAAGATGTCGAGCTACATGTCCACCGACAAAGACCTCTTTATGGAGGCACACCGTGGATGATGCGCACATGGATCGTGGACAGAAATACTTTTGACAGGAGATGATGTTCAATGCCTCAATGTTGTGGGGCTCCGTGCGGGCCTTCTCGGCCACACTTAAAACTCGGTGCCAGGCCCCATTGAGTGCGCCCGAGGCTATAAGCAGTGCTATTTCATTGCTGTGCGTGTCGTAAGAAGTTGGACATGTGGAATTTCATGCATAGCGTCATCTGATGACGAACATTTACAACGAAAGGGCGCATGCTAGAGATGGAGAGCCGTGAGGTCGTGATTGTGGTCACGAGGTGCGTGCAGCTTCAGGGGGGAGCCAAGACGTTCGGCCCGTCTGCTCGGCTTGTAGTGTTTCATTCCTATATTTGTTCTCACTTGTGAATGGTGGAAATGAGAACACGCTAGAAGGATATTCTAGAATAATAATGTCGATCAAACACCTCGGCACACGGACACGTGATAGACTTAAACGAGCCCTCATATTCATATCTGAACTACTGCATTGACAGACTCTCGCTCTTATAACTGAGCCTTGTTTTTGTTTTCACTATCTAGTACATTTTGCTTCTTACAATTATAGTACTGTAAAGATCTTCGGTGTAAGGTATAATGCTGATAGACAACCAATAACTTAATTTTTCAAAATTACTTCTATACAGTATAGACGTACAATTCCACGACACAGGGAAATCCTAAATTCCGAAGTTTCAGAATGTCATCATATGCCCTCACTACTGCATCTCCGTAAGCTCCTATCACTTTGCCCCCAGTCCGCCTGTCACCCCAGCTTCAATCCCCTCTAGAATTTCATTCAGTTCCGTCCACACCTGCAATTGTGTCTCCTTCCCATCCTTAGTATCTAGCCATGCCGTTCCCTTCTTAACTTTCATATCATCCACGTACGCTCCGTGCCTTTCCTTTGCCTCCTTCTCGCTCAACGGTCGTATAGCATCCACCAGCGTGCATGCCCCGGTATCCGTACTACGCGCCATCACCTTCTGGCCTACTCTCTCGCCTAGAGGAATGTCCGCTCCGCGCAGGGCGCTAACACAGTAGCCCGGATTGACGAAGTCAAGCACAACATTGCCATTACTGTTGACCGAGGTGGAAGCTGGGCCAGACAGTGGCGTGGCGGCCGCAAATGCTCGCCCGTAGAGGAGAACTAGCAACTTGGAGTCCATGTAGCGGGCATCGTAGTCCTTCGGACTAAGCGACGCCGCGAGTGCGGGGAAGATGGCAGGAGATTTTCTGGCTTTGAGTGTGGCGAACTTGTGTAATGCGGAGTCGACGACGGTAAAGCGAGTGATGGTACCGTGGGCTATGGAGGTGCGGCGGAGGGTTGGGAGGAGGAGGTGGGCGAGGAGGAAAGTGGAGATGACATTGACAGTTATAGTTGCTCTAGCATGGAATGTCAGTGGAAGATAAGTATTAGAAACAACGCCGCGGAGACGCACTCGTTGTTCTCCAAAGTCTCGAATTTCGTTGGCCATATTCCAGCGTTTGCAATCACCGCGTCCAGCCTTTCTAGGTCCTGCGCTTTGCGTGCAAAGGCCTTTACAGACTCAAAGCTCGACATATCCACAGTCCAGACTTCAGCAACGCCAGTTCTTTTCGTCTCGTTCTCGATGTAGGTGCGAGCATCTTCGCCCTTTGACGGTGTTCGGACTGCAAGAATGACTTTTGACGCGCCGAGCCGGACTACGTGCTTTGCTGCTTCGCGACCTAGGCCAGCGTTGGCGCCGGTGACGATGACGGTCTCACCTGCAAAGGACGCTGTAGGAATTGGGAGGGATACAGCGAGTTGACTGCGAAAAAGACTGAGAACATCCTTCAGAGCTGGTCCAGACATGATGTAGAATTTTCAACGTTGGGTGATTTCAGTCGTGGTGTGAAAAAGGAGCTGACAGCAAAGTGTTGTGGCGGATATTGGCGCTGGTATATGAGGAATCATTTCCCATCCCTTAAGGAACAGCATTTGGCATGCACATCTCCACAATTTGTCCGTTGCCTGGGACGCCGGCGGCCCTTAGGAGAAAATGTCCTTATATCCTTGACGCACAAAACATAGCGGGGGCTGTTTGCTACAAATACTTGTAGAATTGTACAGAGCTTTTTCACGGTTGGTCCGCATTTTAGGACCAACGGACCATAGACGTACACCTTATATCCGTGCGGCACGTGATCCACACGACGGACCAACCAACATCAGCGATCCCAGCTGTTTTCAAGGCTCTTCAAATATAAATTCCATTTTCAGTATAGGCAAAACTAACTTTGAAAATCTAATCTATCAAGGTGTCTGAGATTTCTCGGGCTTCAGACGCTGGAAAATCGAAGAGCATAGTTTTCAAGCTAGTCACGAAGGTAGATCAGGAGAATTGTGAAGGTAGACGTCGCTTTCTGCTATGCGAGGAGGCAGTGAAAGACTCCATAGCAATAATAAGAGAGGCAGTGTTGATGTTCTGTGAACGTGTCAGGGAACTGTTCCTGGCGACTATTTGTGGCTTGGGTCCCCGATCGAGATTGGCGCCGTAGATGTGGCGCAAAAAAGATGCGCACGGGCTTCTACTGTCCTGCTCCTCTGACAATTATATCTAGCTTTGCTCCAGTTCTTTCGCTTCATTTACCCTCCCGATCCAACATGAATAGAAGAGCAGACCGGACACTCTATAGTCCTTAACATCACCAATGTTAATCCGCCTAGGCATGTCGCATGACTGAAGAAGTTACTGGCGAGAAGAGCCCTTTAAGGTCTGGTGTTCAGGCTCTTGAATATAAATTTGGTTCATTTATTTCAATCTCTTCTAACGAGTCTTAGAATCTAGAAACTTTGAAGAGCCCTCTACAAAATGGGAGTTTGCCACTAATATGCGACGCTAGAACCGTAATGGCAGTGTTAAAGGAGATCTTGTGACGAATATTTCAAACACAAATGGTGTTGTCTCTCTAAGCAGCTATCTAAACAACTACTACGAAATCTACAGGCTACTCTCCTCCTGTTTTAGTAGATAACTACTACCTCCTTCCGAGGTCGAACTGGCTCTTTGCTAGTTCCACATTCCGCATTTCTTTGGCCCGAATTTCCTAGGTGTGCGGATATACGACGGAGTGTTGAATTTCAGTTCTTATAGTAAGTATATTTGACAATAAAATCGGAGGAGTGGATTCCTAAAATTTGTGTATCTGTTTGTCCCGACACCATAACGGGATTTCACGAGATTGTCGTTCACCAGTAGATCAAGAGCTATCTTCACCAAGTGATAATCAGAACAGCCCGGAATTCCGCCAGGAAATCGTACATGCTGCCAAGGTTGCTCACTCAATCGAATTCATTATTGTTGTATAGTTTGAAATTGGGAGACGTCAACAATCAACAAGCCAGAGGTCAATGGTGTATTCTTCGGGCTCATGACGCTTGTATTGGTCGCTAGTCCGGGTTCTTCTTCTAATACTGCCCTCCCTACGTCCTACAATGTCCGTTATACTCGTCCCGAGCGGACACACCATGACTTTCAGCTTCTCTATTCTTAGTGCCTGTCTGGTGTCTGTGAAGCTCCAGATAGAGCCTCATCCCTTCGTTTAATACACTACGCTTCTTGCGCCTGCGAAGCTAGCGATCAATGCTATTGTAAATATATCATCTCAGCCTGCACCTCGTTCTACAGAAACATTCCAGCCGCTGATCCAAACGCAAGGAGTGCAAAGACCATGAACCCAACCTTCGAACCCTGTATATGTACAACATCTACTATATTCGCCGCACCCGTCGAACTCTCCGCACTCACTCCTGTCATTTCTCCCGGCTTGAAACTCCCCGTACTTGTCGCAACACCACCAGTTGTGACTAACGCCGTGCTAAAATCATCCGTAATCGCAGTCTCCGACACGTTTTTCGCGATCTCCTCGGAATTTGGCTTGCATACCACAACTGGCGCTCGCTTCTGCAAACAACTCATCAACTCCTGCCACGACTGTCCCACTGCTTCACAGGTTGCAGTGCACTTTTGCTCCCCAAAAACCTGGGGCTTTGCACCGTTACAGCAGGCGTACAGATCCCAGAAGGCGTCTGGGTTCGAGCATCCGTCGTTGGTAATTACGCAGGATGCGTTGAGGCCGAAAGGGGAATCTAACGGGTATTGGGACCATCGGCCGCAGCATTTACGTTCAGAGGCAAACGGTACGACGGTAGGCAAGACAGTGGGTGTAGTAACGTTAACAGAGTACCACGGAGTGCCCCCACCGGTTGTCAAGGTGAAGGGGTAGGTCGTTGTTGGTGCTATTGAAGATGACATTTTGAGAGTTGAGGTGGATAGATCGGCTGTGCGGTGGGGACGACAACGGTGCTGAATATTAGAGAGCCGTGGTCAACCCTTATAGTAATTTTGTCTCCTCGAAGGAGAATAAGGAGTCTGCATTATCGGTGCGGTGGCTTAGCATCCAATGGTCCTGCCATTTTTTTATAACAGATGTATTAAATATTTGTCAGCAGATTATATGTCCCTAATTGGTGTAAGACCATGGGTAATCAAGTTTGTATACCCCTGTTAAGCACGAATACTGCCTAGCCCTCATACCACACTAAGAGTGTTACCCCTGACTTAACCCTGATATGTATATTTGCCGAGATGAGCGTGACTAGACTATCCCAAATAGAAGTAAATTTTCTAGATACGGCTACACTATCAAGGCTAAATCCTACAATATCATTTATTCTTAGTGTAATCTAGAAAGCTAGTATTTAAAGGACTCACTATGGATTCGTGGCTGTAACGGGGTCTTTGAGTTTTAAGTGCAAAAGACTAGAAACAAAGGTAACGAAGGAACACCTAAGAGCAGGCTCTAAGCGTATTGAGTTGACATGGAGCAGGAAATTGCCAGGAGGCAGGAGGTGCTTGGTGAAGGAGGAGGATGGCGAAACATAATTCAAGGTATGGGAACTCCCAACCACTTCACCAGCTCAAGAGATACGTATACAAATGTCAGAAGTGCGTATTTGTACCTGCATATATGTTTGTTCTTTGTCTATCCGAGGACGTCTTACGAATTAATCCAAGCAGGTGCTAAAATGAACACCAGACCGTTACAACCCTGACGTAAATTAGTAACTACAAATACGCAAAATCTTACTCACATTCCCTCTGCCATATTGCTCTTGTTCAGTTCTAGACACTAATGACTGAGTTTCTCCTTCAAAAGCTTGTTTTCCTCCGTGAGTTCCTTGTTCTTGATTGCTACGCTCTCACTATTTGACTTGAAAAACTGGACCAGACTACGCAGTCGCGCAATCTCATCAGCCTGCTTCCCCGCAATTTGAGCCGTAGGGGTCTCCTGCTGCTTACTCGCATCCTTTCCGACTTCTTGGTTGGTGACTGAAGTTTTGTTGGCCGTGGATAGTTGCTGTTTCAATAGTGCGATTTCTTGCCTCAAACTGTCCTGTTCTTTCCCTTCTAATTTTAGGTTCAGGATCGCAATCTCCAAGTTGCCCTTTTGCCTAGAATTATCCCAATCCTTGGCACGTAACTGGCGATCCTTCTCTTCGAGTTCGGCCGTGATTTTATCGATGGTTTTCTGAAAATTGGTCGCTGGATGTTGAAAATTGAGGATGATCTCCTCTTGGTTCGACGAAACACCGCCTCCTTGTCGTCGACTCGCACTCTCTGATTCTTCCAACCTCGTCTTCAGGTCATCGACCAACTGTCGAAATCCCTTCAATTCTTCGTCTTTGTTAATGATCTCGTTTTCTCGCTCATTCAAGCGCTCTTGTGCCTCAATCAAATCGTATATGAGTTGATCAAAACCTGCTTCGCTAGCGTCCGAAGCCCCACAGTCCGTATCCACTTCCACTTCTTCTGCTACTTCCACATGAGTGATTGAGGAAGTACAGGTCTCCATGATTTGAAGAACGGATGAATCTCGCTCGTTATCGCAGGGAAGAGTAGGGTTGAGACCGTATTGGGACGATACAGAACAACGAAAGTCGTCTGAATAGTCCATCTTATAAGTTGTTGGGAGTTGGGAAGCCACGTTGTGTGGAAGCGTTTGGGCAAGCTCTTTGTCCACTAAATGTGGGTTCGTTCGAATTCTTGACAACTCTACGTTTGTGGTTCTGTTCATGCGAAGGTGGTGGGACACTGATCTCTAACTTTAAGTCTTACATTCCGCGTCTGGTTAATAAAATTGATGGGGACATTTCGTCCCTGGTTTGTGTCACCACGCTACAAATATGGCTAGCAGTTGAAGTGGGTGGGCTTCACCGCTACTTCGAAAAGTCCAGCGTCATGCATTTTTGTCGACTTCTTGTGCGAGCGGCACCCTGCAGCCTTGACGCACAGCCTCCAGCCTTGCAGATCTTCACGCATATAATCTAAAGACATAGTGGCACCACATAGCCAACCCGACCTTGAAGTGCCTTGTTCCTTGGCGAAGTTCCACCTTGCTTCTTCCTCACACTCAGCGCTGGGTTTGTTAAAAATCGTTCCTTTCGTTGACTTTTTGGAAGAAAGAGTAGCAAATTGTTAGCCATGTCCCTCGACAGTAGAGGTCAGGGCGTCCTACCCGATCAGGATCGAATTTTCGCGTTTATGAAAGATTGTGATGGTAAAGAGCAACAGGCAACCAAGGCTTTGAAGGCGTGATGTCCTTTTTCCTGCAGTTTTGGTCCAGTGCTGACTCTTTGCGTAGCGCTACAACAATGATATCGAACGGGCAAAGCATTTCTTGCACATGTCGGGAAAATACAGACCAGCAAAATCATCGCAACTACAGACACGAACAAAAGAGGAACGGAAACCAGCGACGTCAGAAGTTGAGCCGCTGAGCCGTGGGCGAAAGTCCACCAAGGCTGTCTGGCCCTCGACATCGAACAATGGCGGGAGTATTGCTGATTGTGAGACTTCTCGGCCAAGGCTCAATGATATGTCTGCGGCAACAGCAGGCCATCAAAGCCCGCTCGCTGGCATAAGCGTAACATCTTCGGAGCCTTCCAATGATCCTGACGAAAAGATTCTAAGTATCGAGACAGCGAGTGAAAAGCAAACTCTTCCCTGCATAGACCCTTCTCCAAGCAAAGATACAGACATCGCATTTCCTGCCAGAGCCGAAAGCGACCAGGAGTGGGATTTTATCATTCCTACACTGGATCGACCTGTAGCACGACTACTTAGAGACGAAACGAACCCACCTTTCAATCTCCACGACTTGGTGCAGAATATACAAGAAGGCGCTGATGCGAGGGATGTGTACAATTACTTAGCTGATTATGATGATGCCGTCATCAAAAGAGAGATCAATGGCGATATCATGGGATTCCCAGCTATATTCTATGTCGTTGCCAGGAACGACGAAGAAATGCTACGAGTGTGGGTAACTCATGGTGGCGATGTAGGAGTTGTGTGCGGCAAAGACAAGATCCCTCTCATTGCTTTCGCGATTACACACAGTGAGATGATCCAAGAAGACACGACTTTCGTCCTCACAACGCTTCTCGGCCTTGGAGCTGACCCTGAAACCATACCGAAAGAATTTTACACGCCCTACAACATCGACCTTCCAGTTGATGGGCCCGAAGCGATCGCTGATATATCAGATACCCCATGGTGCACAATATCAGCGCGGAAAAGGCTGGGGAGAACACTGAATCTGAGCCAGCGGTATTTTTTGTGGAAGGCTTCTAAGCTGAGAAGGCCGAATTCAAGGAAAAGACAGGTCGCCGTCCGCAAGAACGCGGAGGGTGTATTGGAGGTCCCATATTTTCTAATCGGCCAGACCACGGCTTCCGATCGTGTGCTTCGCAGGCTTCTCAACCATATCTTGATCCCAAGCACCAGACCACTGGTGTTAGTGTTCGCAGGCCCGAGCGGACATGGAAAGACAGAGTTGGCTAGACATCTTGGACACCTCCTGTCACTGGATTTGGAAGTTGTGGACTGTACTATTGTCAGCCGTGAGCTCGAGCTCTTTGGTCCCCGTCCCCCCTATGTAGGAGCAGAAAATGGATCGCCACTGAACAACTTTCTAGCTAAGCATGCGGACCAACGGTGCATTGTGTTCTTAGATGAGTTCGAAAAGACGACTAAGGAAATACATAAAGCACTGCTATTGCCATTTGATAACGGTATGGATGTATGTGTCTATAGCTTTAATGGTATGGCTGACATGTCATTGTGTAGGTGAATACCAAGACCGACGAAAAGTGGCCAAGATCAATTGTTCCAAGACAATTTGGATCTTGGCAACAAATGCACTAGACGCAGAAATCGTCAGCTTTTGCGACCGCAACGAGGATATCATAATTGGTGACGAATTAGTGAAAGAGGAATTAGGGAAACAGTTGTCTAAGGAGTTGAAAAAGGGATTTATCAGTCACTTTGGGGTAAGTTTTCTACATTCAAGTAGACAGACAGACTGATGACAAGACCAAACCAGCCTCCAATTACTGGCCGCATCTCAGAATTCATTCCCTTCGTGCCATTTTCCCCGGGAGAACAAGCCGTGGTCGCCCACAAGTTTCTCCGAGAGCTCAGTCGTTACGTCCGAGAGCCAATCAATCTGTCTGACGGGCGCAATGAACATATTATTGGCAATGTCAAGCTACAAATCAAACATGATGCTTCTGTATGCAATTCTCTAGCTGCAGCAGAGTATTCGCGAGATCTCGGTGCCAGAAGCTTGAGTGGCGCAGTGAAGATAGTCGAGGGCATGGTGGCTGAGTTGTATCTTGAACAAAATGAAGAAATTGCAGAAGGTGGAAAGGTGCTGGATGTTGTAGTAGATGCACATGCCGGCGAGATATTGGTTGAGCTGGTACATTAGTCTCTTTGACGTCAATATAGCTTATTTGAATGGCAAGGTCAATCGGGCCAGTCATGACTTCAGATCGTACATATCTAGAGAATGAGTGACAACCCTTAAATGTAGAATACGTTATATCTTGCAAATCTCGAGCAAGTCGCACCGACCGGAGGCCATTTTTTAGGTGCAAGATCGTGAACGGCCTCAGGCCACCAGTGTGACTCACCGCCTCGCCACTTAGTAATCTCACGTGTACACTGAAGTTACGGCATTTGCAGCAAATCCGAAGATAAGTGCCACACAATTTGCCTGTTTCGCGTTATTGCCGTGCAGGACAGCACGGCATGTAACATGATGCCTGCGAGAGGACACATCGTCGGTCTCTTCTTGCTTCCACAGACGTTTCTCTGCATAAAATACCGTTGGATCTGCAGTGTTCTGCGGTCGTTTCACCCGCTGCCTTCCGACTAGCCTGTTTGTTGCCCCTGCAGTGACCTCGTTATTTCATGTTCCCGTAGTACACATATGGATCTTGGTCACACATGACGCCATGACAATTGGGCGTCAATACTTTGTCAAGGCCGGCAGGAAACAATATTGTTTCTCAATTTTGTGGCACTAAAATTAAACGTAGGAAGGGATTGAAAACAAGGGAAGAAAATAAAATATCGGTCAATATTATGACTAGATGTAGTTAATAGGGACTAATTAATGTGATTGAGATAAAATGCTGGCCACTTTCAAGTTTGGTTTGACTATCCTTGCGGGACGCAATATACAGGGCGACAGGGTTTGAGTTGCAACATATCTCCTGACTGTACAACACGCAAGGAAAATGTGACTGCCTTCACATGTGATCATGTACGCGAATGTAACGCTAGTCGCAGGGTGGTGTCATTGTCAACAGCCGATGTGGCACGAGACTACTGTCCCTAACACCCTGGATAGAGAGTTGAGTTCACCTACTGTATCTGCACAACAAGTTTGCTGTTCTACGAGGAACACACTCACACGCATCACTGGAAAGCAACTCAATCTGAAGCCTTTTGTCCTCGAATCAAAAATCTAGTCATGAATCCCCTTCAAAGACCGGCTCTCGGCCAGAGAGCTGAGATCGGGTCCCTGTACGATTCGAGGAATGATGCCTTTCTTCCGATCTACCTCTTCACCAACAAGTTACCGCCAACAAAGAGTTCGACGCCCGAATCGGCACAAACTACGACCCGTCTCAACTTCTCCAACTCCTACAAAGAGAGATTTTCTATGATGGGTATCGAACCTGAGTTAGGAGCGAGCATCCTTGCTGGAATTGTCAAGCCTGGAGGATCTGGGCTCTGCCTGAACGAAATGCACGACACGAATGGAATGCTACAGGCAGCCATACATCACAAATTTGTCGTCCTCCAAGACAGGGTTGATTTTAGCAACAGCCAGATCAAGGATTTAGTAAACCTAAAGAGTCTTCAGAACTCGGGAGCCACCCATGCTGTGATTGGAGTTGACTGGGGAGCCTACAGCATCTTGAACATACGACACTGGTCAGTCTCTTCAGTTCCTAGAACCGAGCAGGAGTTTCGAGCAGATGTCGAACGCATCTGCACTACCATCACCCATTCAACTATGGGCAGGCCTCAGCAAGAGAATCTTTTGTTTGATATTACAGCCTATAGCGACACCTTGCTCCGGAGTGGCATTATGATCCAGGATCTCCAGGAAGCTTTCAGATTCATCGAACTCATTCCCCCACAAATCGAACAAGAGAATAACGGGAAGGGTTGGCCAATGGTATATACCATGCTCCCTATCAGCACCCTGTTTCTCATCCTCGGACTCGATTTCAACGTTCACAGTCCTGCAGCACCCCCGAGCTCCATCGATCATCAGAGCCTATGCAGTATGGTGGAGCTGTTCGACGAGCTTCACACTTCTGAAAACATGCTCCAGTTCTATCGCTCCTCCATTTCGAGACACAAGCATTTCGTGGCAATGGACCATGTCCAAGAAGTTGAAGAGTACGTCCAGAATGGAATGAAATGGAGAGGCGCTCTCCAAAAGCGATATGCAAAACTACTGTTAGACGTCCGCGGAGGTAAATCTAGTCTACTCGACATGCAAGAATTCCGAAAACAAGTCCGGGTTGAGAATGACTTCCCTAGCTGGTTTGGACCTGCAGCATATGCAGAGCTGACAAAACTTGAGTTTATCAGCATGGCCGTTAATAGGGGTGCCAAATATGTTGGCTACAACGGTGTCGATTTGAAATCGGTCATTTCCCTAAGCTCTAACCAACACACGGCGGTACTATTTTTCAGCTCGGTTGCTTGTCAAGACTTGGAGTCATGGGATAGAAACAAAGAGATGTTTCTGGCGTTACTCGATCACGAGAAGGAAAAATTTGAATCCATAGCCATTTTCGATTGTGATTCCACATCACAGCGATTGTCGAAGGCTCGAATTAGTCAATATTTCAAAGGTCATGAAACTGTGAGGGATCTTGTCGCACGCGAGGAAACATTGGGGAATGCGCCCATCGCAAAGTACGCAGATGGTACATTGGAACTTAATGTTCCAAAGCCCCTGAACCGTAGACCATTGAAAGTCACATGCCCAAAATCTGGATGCTCGCCCAAACGGGCTTGCGATTGGATTTGTTCGCATTGTCTGCAACCACTGGAATATGGCCATACAGATCAGTATGTTTATTGTGACTGTGGGAGGAGCTGGTATAGCAGCTTTGAGTTCAAGTGCAATGGCAAGATGCACAGAAAGGATTTTTCCTCCTACGACCACGAGGATCTGTTTGCAAAACTCATAAATCTCAAAGAAACAAAGTGCTTGAATATTCTGATCTTGGGGGAGACAGGGGTGGGCAAGTCGACCTTCATCAACGCGTTCGTCAATTACCTTACTTTCGAAACTCTCGAGGACGCGAAGTCTGAGGATTTGAACTGGGTGGTCCCTTGCTCCTTTTCGATACAGCACTTAGACAAGTCAGGAGGTGCCAAGGAAATCAAGAAATTCGATATCAAGGTTGGAAATAGAGATGATGAGGTTGATGGTAGCAAGGGCCTCTCTGCGACACAGCAAACAACCGTATACCCAGTGAATGTCAACGGCCATACGATTCGCCTCTTTGATACACCCGGGATTGGGGACACTCGCGGTATTTCGTACGACAAAGAGAACATGGCCGATCTTCTCTCTACATTAAGCGGCTACGAAAAACTTCATGGCATCCTGATCCTACTCAAATCAAATAATTCCCGGCTTACAGTTACATTCAACTTTTGCATGAACGAACTGCTTACACATTTACACCGGAGTGCAGCAGCGAATATGGCATTCGGATTTACGAACACGAGGATATCGGATTACAATCCTGGAGATACATTTGGTCCTCTCAGTGCGTTGCTCGCTGATCATGCTCAAATTGGGCTCTCATTGACATCTGATACGGCGTATTGCTTCGACTCTGAAAGCTTCCGTTACCTGGCCGCACTGAAGAACAATGTTCCCATGGACAACGAGGAAGATTATCATCGCAGCTGGACGAAATCGAGAGAGGAAGCGATGAGGTTGATAGAACATTTCAAGGCGAAGCTGCCTCATTCTGTTAAGAGTACAGTGAGCCTCAATGGAACTAGACAGTTGGTTCTGGAGATGACGAAACCTATGGCTGAGATATCACAACTCATTCGAACAAATATCACCATGTGCGAAGATAGGATGCAAGAGTTGCGAAACAGCCGATTGACAGGCGCGGACCTCTTAAAGCATCTTCATTTGGACAAAATGCAGTTAGAGTCTCGAAAGCTAGCATCTCCTCGCACTGTCTGCACCGATGCGTCCTGTATCGAATACAAGGATGACGGCAAGGGAGAAAATAAGGTCGTTGTGATATACAAAACGCACTGCCATCCTCAGTGTTATCTCACAGACGTAACGACTGACCAGATCGCCCATCCTGGGCTTATTCGTTGTGCTGCTTTTAATGGTCACACAGAATGCAACGTCTGCGCGCATCATTGGCAAAAACATCTCCATGTCCTCTACGAGCTTGAAGAGACTGTAGTCAGTGTGAAGAATACAGAAGTCGAGCGACAACTGGTTATGAATGCAAACGAGGTTATATTGAAAAAGACAGCAGTGAAAGAGCTGGAAGAGAGACTAAAAGAATACCGACACGAGCACCAGCAGATCCAGGAGACGACAGCCAAGTTCGGCGTGTTCCTGAAAAAGAATTCCATCACTCCTTACAACGACGCGACACTGGCATATCTCGACCTCCTTATTCAAGGTGAAAAGGAGAAAATACAGGCCGGAGGAAACAAGGCGAGACTACGATCTCTTGAAAATGATCGCACGCGACACACGGAACTCGTCGACGTCTTGACTAAGAACATGGCAACCAGTGTTGTCCCGCAGGACCTGGACGAGAAGAATGTTGAGAAACTAGTCACCGATCTCTATACACTAAAGCACTTCGGCGAGAATCTCAAGCGCGTTAATACCACGATCTCCTCTGCGCATCAAGCAACTTACCGCGAGAGACCACACTTAGTCCAACCAAAGAACTCTGTAGAATGGAATGATACTAGCTGGTCGAGGTGGACACAGGTAACAAAGTCACGCAAAGGAAAAGGACAAAGACCCAAGTACGGAAGGAGAGGAGCGAAAAAAAGTAATCCAGTGCGAGCTACTGGCAAACAGGAGGAGTGCAAACATTCTGACACAGGGACGGGCGCCAGTTCTCTTACCACCGGATTTAAGAATTTCATGAGCAAAGTAACAACCGTTGCTATCAATGAAAAATGAACAGATGCTCAGAGATCTTAGAGGGAAGGGGGGAAGTCTCGGGCTCAGATAGGCTTCCTTACTTGCTTTTTACATACCAGCACTTGCGATGATGGATGTATCCTAGGTGTTGATTGTATAAAAAATGAATCATCAGCTATGAGATATGAGGGATAATTCATTGTGTGTTTGTTGAATCACGAAGTTCCGCATGAGCGTCCGTGCATGGCTAAATCACAGAATACGTATATGCTATACTGCGATGCGCAGGTTTCATACCTAACTCGTAAACCTAAGCGCGCTAGGAATTAAACCGCTCTAACGTTTATATAATTAAGTTCCAGTGTCTGCACCGGTTTAATTGGTGGTATTTTCTCAATTCAGAGAAAGAGTTGATTGCGATTCCCTCGTCTTGAAGCGTTGTCTTCGTGGTAATTTGTATTATAGATATGCAATGATGCGGCAAAATATAGATCTGGTTTTGTCAGGACATATATGAATCTAGCTTACCGGTGAATAACTCGGGGCTTCGTACCAGATAATTCTCTAGAATTAGTGTTCATGATGCGTGTAAATAAGCAGAATTAGTGAGTCTTAGATGGAAATAGGGCGTAGTACTTTAGTGGCTGAGAATCACATGATGAGATGAGATTGATGATATAAACAGTGTTTCGCCTTGCGTTATTTCAGGGCTCGACCAAAAACCTGAACTACTCCAACTCCATCGGCATCAGGCTGTATCCTCCAATCGCTGCAGTTCTGTGAACTGCCGCCTCTTTCTGATATGTCTCATTTCCCGCCATGCCTGAAAATGCCCCCACGCTCGGATATCTCACAATCAGCACTTCATCCCACTTGTCCGCGCCCTCAATCAGTCCCTCCCAAGCTTTTCCAAAGAAAATGATCTCCGCCCCGATTCCCTTAAGAAAGGGCTTGACAGCTGGAAGATAGCGACTGTGATATGCCTCGCGGCCTGTGCAGGTGGCCATCTTGGTTTCGGGTGACGAAGAGGAGGAGTAAACGGCGGAGGGACGGTACCGCAGGAGGTTGAGCATATGAACGGGCTTGTCCTTTGGGAAGGTCTGAAGAAGAGTCTGGAGGGCAGCAGTATTGACCGTTGGCTCGGAAGGGGAGCCCGATGATGACATTGTAGAGAATATTAAATTCGTGGGTTTTTGGGAAGATGACGGTTTAGGAGATTGTGTGTGGACAACTGCGGCGCTTAGGTTAAATTATTATCAGGAAATATGGAAGTATTTGTGCTTTTGCCAAGTCTTTTAACATGTTTTGAAAATATTAGCCATTGCAAAACTTGCATGAAGCAAAAAGAAGAATATTGAAGGGAAACGTCCCGTTTAGGAAATTGATGCGAAGAGTGGTGGAGTTCCGCGCGGATGTCGGAATTAACCCCTACTACGCCCTTTTTCGCTCCCAACTTCACATCACGTTCCTATGCGCCCTTTTCTACTCTTATAAAGTTCGGGTATTTACGGAAGAGTATAGAGATGACTCATAACCTCGAAACCAGCCTTACGTCATTGTAGATGGACTTGTTCATGCTTCTATTACACTCCGATTTATAGACGAGCGACCACAGACATACGGTGTTCACAATAGATCCAGTCTGTTTGCTCAAGTTATCGCAAGATTAGTTAATATATTCTCCGTACGCAGCACTCTTCACCAAACGATATAACAGGTGGAACGGAAGACAATGCCTGTATACGAGGAACTTTAGATACAAAAATGCGCCAATTGTACTCAATATAACAACTGTCCAATGTAGTACTATTTGTGAGAGTCGAGATAAAATGTGTCACAGGAGTGTGTATTGAAATGCCACTCAGCCCTTTTGCGACACTCCTGATTTTTACTAGTACTCCCTCGTGTAAAGATGCCTGCATTATGAAACGTTGAATAATGGCACTTTGAAATAGAATGTCTTTGTTAGCCTTTGGTGTTGTAAGTCTATTCTACATTGTACATGTATCGATTCTCTAGAGGAATTTCATTGTGGGTGCAAGGCTGTGTGATATCTACATTGTGCAGACACACCCGAGCTGGACATAAAGTCTCGCACATCGCTCAACTACAACACCAGGCGCCTTCCCATGAAGTCGAAAGATCCAATCATCGCCCGAAAAGCCATCCCCGATCCCGAAACTACGCTGCTGGGAGCCTTCACAGACTAGAGGTAATTCACAACAGCCGACTACTCGTTGAAATGACGCAGTTGAATTCCAAAATAATCACAACACACTTTCTTCAAGATATTGCCAACGATGTAGCATTGGAGTACTCGCTGACATGCAACTGGAGCACATGGCACATCTGGGACTATTATAAATGCTTCCAATCTTCTAGAATCTCGCTTTATCCTGAAGAAACCCCCATCTTCCAAGAGACCGCACCCTTTGCGACTTGTGTGGACTTGGCCTTTGCTATAGTTGTCGATATCCGCTGTAAGCTTGCCTCAACCCCGGGGCTCGAGAAGTATGTTGAAAGTGTCCAGACGATCGCATGCTACACCGGCAGCTTACCGTTCCACTGTTGTGCTGCTATTGTGCTGCCTTCAGAGTGTATCGTGATTGATATTGGTCTTCATTATGAAGCATTTATTGTACCTCTCCATAGCCATTTTGACACGATGCCGTACCTCAATATGCGCGGCAATGCATCGTTCAACCGCTTCAGGTACATGCCTTCCTCAAATGGCGCCCCTACTCTTAGCATTCAGGACTCTCCGAACACTGGAGATCCGCTCCAAGTAATGCACTTCGCAGAAATTGGCTATTCCTCAGCAGTCGATCAGATCAATTTTCGCCTAGCGCGTGAAACTAAGGATTCTGCTGCGGGCGACCACAAGCGTGTACCAAGTGCCAAATACCTCACAATCACATCTAAACTTCTAGATGTGCGTTATACCACCATACCATCCCTGTATATTCCTAGTATTGGAGGCTCACTGGCTACGACGTGTAGACTGAAGGTCGACTTTGGTCAAGGCACAATTACAATGCAGATCCCCGTTGTCGACTGGCTTCTGAAGTCCGAGAATAGCTCTCTACACACTGAGGTACTGAATTCAGGCTTGTTTTATCCGGTCAGTGATGCTGTGGCAAACCTAAAGCTAGATCTTGCCTGTCAAAGGGAAATTTCGGAGCGGATTGTGCTTGTTGGAAAAATCGGGGAACGTATTGGCCTACCGATGAAGGAGTATTTCCGAATTATCGCATCCGTTCTAGATCACATTCCTTGTAGGAAAGACACCTCTTCGAATCTCATGCTTGCTCTTGACCATTCGTTGTTGGCACACTAATTCACTGCACTTGGTTAATATGTCACTTATTGTTTAACATGTTATTTTCAAGCCAAAAGTTGGATTAAACAATATCAAGTTCAATTCGCTACAATCTCGGCCGTCTCACCTATGGAGGAAACGCCCTTCTCTCTCATTTACTGTGTGAATAGCTCGAGTTCACTGATAATACAATGACTATCGGCAGGAGACCTTGTTTCAATGAATTTTGTCTTAGAGTCGGTCACGTTGAACGTTAATTAGGATTTTTAAAGTTCTAGGAGAGCATTCTCCTTCACTTAGCCCTCGTCCGGCAAGATGCCCATGTCTCTAACTGAGCCTCGGTAGTTGAAAATCAATGTTCAATACTGGCCTTCCGCCGCAACGAGAGACAGCTTATATTCACATATGTAGGCTGGAGCGGTCGACATCTTTTGGATTAGTTTACCAGTGGGCATGGGCTATGGGCGCGGTTTTAGGACGAAGGAGGTGGGTGAAGCTTGAATGACGGCGCAGTTAAACGTTGAGGGAGGAGTTCGTGGGCAGCTAAGGCTATAAGAATCGTACAAATGTGGAGCGTTGGGCATGAGGAGTGAGAGTATATAGTTTCGGTTGAGTAAGAGTGCAAGTGTTAGATGTAAGGAAGAGTATATAGTATGGTGAAATCCTTGTCGCTGAAGTTGGAAGGTACTACCATGATAGTAACATGGCCGACAAACAAACATTCACCCTCAACAAATGGGTTCCCTTAACGAGAGCTCTATGAAGCAATCATCTCAACTAGTTAGTTACAGGCTCTCCGTCATCTTGCCCGCTTCCGTTAGGCCTCGTCATAGATCCACTTTCCGCTTGACTTTCTAAGAACTCGTCGTACTTTGCAACACGATACAAGCAAAAGCTACACCAGCCAAAATTTAGCGACACAATCCCTCCTGCAACGAGAACGAAAATCGCTACCGTCCGATCATTGATGCCTGGAGAGTCATGACGCAACGGCGATGTTACGCGCAGACAAAGTCCAAGAATGAATGACACGACAGACCAAGCCATTTGCATGACTGGATTTTGCCATACATAAATCATCATGGCGCTTGGCTGTGCCTCTGATTTCTAGCTTGCTGAGACTGGGATGTGATGTCTTTTTTAACAGCGACTAATTTAAGGATGGCTTGGGTATGCAGTGTTGTATAAAAGTCATCCTCGTGCTGTATTATCGTATGTATCAAAGCAGATTGTTGTCCCGCGGTAATAAGGCTAAGGATTGCGAGAACAAGGCTGAGATACCATAGTGCGAACAGAATCCACGGAGAGTTCTCGATTCCTGTCCATGAGAACGCGCCAAAGCTCGCAGCTGCAGACAATGTACTCTATCCAAGTCAGCATATAGGAGCAACCCCTAGCGGCGGAAGGACTCACAGCTAAGGTGACAAGTTTGGCTTCGTTTAGCTTTCCATGAAAGAAGACCTTGGTCGCTTTTCGGAACTTATTCTCATCATATTGGGCCATCACTATCTTCCGAATCGGGAAGATGGTGTAATGACACAATGTCCAGTAGTAAGGCCAAGCCAGAAACCATGACAGAATTTCAGGCGGTCTTACATCCATGGTAGCCGGCTGTGCGACTATTCTAAATAAATAATAGGATATTGCGTATCTTCGAATGTAAATGAATGAACTACAAATGTAAGAAGGCAGCACAGATCTGATCAACAAGAAGTAATAAAGGCTTCAACCGTAGAGAATAGCGGCGGCCGAGGACAATCTCCAGCGCCTATTCAGCTCGATAAGTTGGTGAATGGAGGAAGGCTTCGTTTCTGGGAACTTAGTGTATATTCCTAGGTTCTCGCTCGTTCCAGCCCACGGGTGTAACCCTTCGCCCCTCAATGAGTGGAAAAGAGAAAATCTTGGCGGTTGGCGTCAACCAGTGATAGACACCAGTGATAGGCACCAGTATCGTACTATTACCCAAACCGGCACACGATAAAGTGCTGACAGCAAACCTGCAGCTAGTAGACCAAGTTGAGCCACCACCATATGCCGGAACAGCAAATAATGCAGCTTCCAGACCACGCTGAGCCACCACCATACGCTGGATATAATAAATAAGTCTCATGAGGCGAAAAAAACATGATATGCTCGTAGCCAGCTCCAAATTTGCTGTATTGCCCTTCCACAGATCTCAAGCTTTTAACCCTCAGCCTTGTCGACTGTGCGACTTCTTCGACGGCAGTTAATTATTACTTTATCAATCTACGTCGGGTCGTCACTTATCCATGAAGCTTTCTAATCGCTTCTCTAGATTTCTATTTGTTGTTCCCTTGTCAACTTTCACTCAAAATCTTAGTAGATGTCATCTGTCGATTCTCCAGCAACAGCTCACCAGGCTACAGTAATACGGCCGTGGGACTACGTTTATCTTCGCACTGCTCCTCTAGCCGCATCTCAACAGACTTACGGATGGGGACCATGTTTAGGCGATGCGTTCGGAGGCATCAGATACCAGCACTGGGCACTCCAGATACGACATTACGTCTACGACGTCGCGCGCCTTAACGACAATCTTAATGATAACGAGTTTGCCACGTACTACCTCCCACTTCCTGTAAAGAAGTGGGAGAATAAGCGTTCCGAACATGGAGAAAAAGTCTCTGTGGGTAGCAGCGATCTCTATATTGAAGATCAAGGTCAGTTCGTTACTTCCGCGTTCCCGGCATGTCTGTTTCTTCCCAGCCCTCGTTATATGGGCCGGCATTTTCCGAGAGACTTATAAGTTGCGCGTGAGCAACTGTCAACACTTCGTCATTGAGCTCCTTTCCATCATTCATGCGACCACGAGTCAAATTCGATCTGTCCCTCCCTCGGCCCTAGCTAATTTGAAACCACTTCCGAAACCAATGTTCACGCCCGACAAGGCAACTGCTAAGAGCGTTAGTCGGCTGAGCAACAACCAGAGTGCCACCGGTGCAACTCCCGAGACCAACGGCTTCCCCCCGATGGAGCGAAACCATTATTGTGGGTATCAGAGGACAACCGTAGACGTATTTTCTAGAATGGGATACTCTGTGCAAGACACGATAGTGCTACTGCAGCGCCTAGGCGTCTCTCGTCCCTCGCCTCAAGGCGTAGGTGTCTTCGTTCTCGACCCAACTAGGTTGACCTTAGAGAAGGAAAAGCTCCTGTTGTGTGCATTGGATGGCGAAGTGGAGTTGAATGAAGAGGGAGAAATAGTCAGCCAGTCTGAAGAGTATGGCGACTTTCGCCTTAACATCCGAGGGCTGACGCCTGAGCTAAATGAAGCATCAGAATAGGCGAATGGCTCTTGAATCATAGATGACGTCGTCCTTCATTCATTCCATAAGGCTATGACAGCACTTCATAACCACGGTTGACACCGTTTTTCATTTCCGCTTGTCATTTACAAATCAACCAAGTCATGCGGGCAACTCTGCGTTGCTAGACTTCATCATGTATTGCAGGACTGCTCTAACTCCCATCCACGGCTCTCCTAAAATTAGCTATTCTTGCTCGATCCTCTTCAATGTAGCCAATTTTGAGTTGCTTGAGGTTACAAAACCTTTTATCTTTCTCGGTTTAGAGGTTTCTCCTCCTGCGAGAAAGGATGTTAACAATATATCATTATCTTCCCATCATCTCACCCCGTTGCGACGAGTTCGACATTGGATTCCTCCGATTTTGCACCTTTCCCCTAATCTACGTTCATTTCTAAGAAATTTTTCCCTTCATGTCTTTCCTGCCTTCCCCTAGAAGCCGTAGATAAGGCGAAACACTGCAGGTTGTACATGAATTCCTGGAGGGTGACACGGTCAGCCGCTACTCCAAAGGCAGCTTAGATTAAATTCGTACATTCCGCGGCCTCCTTGTTTACCCTTGAGAAGGATGGCCTTGAACAGAGATTCAGAGGTGGAATCTACACTGTAGAACGTGAAAAATCAACCCTTAGTACTAGCGCTCTGAATCTCGTTGCGTCTAATTATGGAGAAGGTGGGCTGGCCGGAAGTATAAGGCACGTGATGAGGTTGTGGCACCTCAATTTAAACGAGACGTGTTATTGGCAAATAGTGTCAGCAAGGGACACGTCAATTCATACTAGCCCCTTCGTCGAAAAGCGCCATCCCCCAATCTCCATCTCACCACCTCCATCCAAATCGCCCGCACCACCATCACGTTAACGACAGTCTATCCAGAGACGTCCTCCTGCACAAAGCCTCAGCAAAGATGTCCCTACCGACGGCCACTTCTACCGCCACACCTTCTACCACCGCACCTGCTACGCTATGCCCGATCTCCGTCCTTCCCCATGAGCTCCTCACCAAAGTTATCTCTCACATTCCATTGGATATTGGTGATGCCCGGTTCGTCTGTAGAGGCTTCCGCGACTGTGCATGGTCCGCCTTGGGCGCACGCATCCAAAACACCATATTTGACATACGGAGCGTCAAAAGCATGGAGAACTTCCGCAACATCGCCAAAAGCAAGGACATTGCCTTACACATCACATATCTGAATCTTACAACGGGCTTCATCGCTGAGAATTTCCCCCATGAGCAGTTCACCAAAGACAATGTGCAGATTCTGCCCGAAGACTACATGACTGATGATCTTATCAGCCGTACGCTCGAATATCGGACCAACAAGAGGTGTTGGTTTGCTGACGCATGGTCTTGGACTCCTTGCATGCCATATCGAGGCAGCGAAAATACGGCAGAGGAATATGCAACCTTCATTCAGATTCCGCTCGTTACCGACTTCCTCGCTACAGTATTGTCAAAGTTCAACAACCTGCGTAGAGTGACCTACAAAGAAAACAGTGTCCCCGCGGATTTCCAGGATGTGTATCGGGACGTTATCAAAGCAGCCCAGGGTAAAGGTGCCCAGTGGCGGGATTTATCTTCGAAAAATGGGTCAGCTTTGAACATTCTTGGCCTGGATATTGTTCTCCGAGCTTTAGTAAAAGCAAACGTGGCCGTGAAGGAACTCGACATTCCAATACCTATGATGTACACCGACCTCATTTTCACTTTCACTCCGCCCCCCGTTCTCCAGAAGGTCCTCGCAAATGTTCAGTTTCTACGTATAGAGTTAGCGCCTAAAGATGACTTCATTCATCACCTGAAGTTCCTCCCAGGGTTTATGTTGACATCTGATTCTGCGCCAAAGCTGAAATCTCTGCGCTACCGTGGTTCGCTAGATGGCGCATTGGTCACACAAGATGGCGTATTGGTCACGCAGCTACTGATGGAATGCCCACCAATCCAGGATCTCCATCTTTACGAATGTGAGGTTCCACTGATCAGTACCTTTTTCTCTTATATGTCCAAAATCAGCCGCACTCTGAGGACCTTGACTGTATACTTCATTACGGGTTCTGACTGGGTCCATCTGATCAACTTCTTGGCCGCGTCGCCGGATATTTCGCTTGAGAAATTGGTTCTCATTCACAACGACTTCAAGGGCAGCTTCTTCAAAGAACTGCCTGTCCAAATAAGGGAGGCCGTCTTTGGCGCTGCGCCAACTGTCATCTTTTATCCTCCATCTGACACTTTCATGGATAATTAACAACGGCCAAAGAAACCGCCGCGTAGATCGAAAGGCAAGGGCCGGGAAGGAAGCGGGAAAGCGTTAGAAGTGAGAACAAAGAAGAGTTGTAGACGGGAAGTAGACGCATTGATGAACTAATAATGAAAAAAATTGGATACTAGGTATGCGTGTGGAGCCGGCGCATGTTTACGGAATGGTGCACAATTATTCCCCCCCCCCCCCCTTCCCCTTCGGAAGGACGCGAAAATGTGGAAGGATATATAGATCTGGTTTATTGTGTTTCGAGCAAGATGATCGGCACAACGCGGTAATGATATGTTCTCAACGGCCTCTCAAATTAAGGTAGTTACTATTATATTGGACAGACAAAAAAAGACCAAGTAGCATTTTTTACAATCACTGCTCTTCACAGGCTCCTCACACGCATACTACACATAAACCACAAGAACACGACTAAACCTCCAATCTCCCTATCCTATTTCATTTCATCCTGTACTACCCATCCTACCCCCCCTAGAGACCTTGTAGACTGATCAGACGACCTCCACCTTACCTCCCTCCAAGAAGCCACGAATGGTATTATTCACCGTTCCGCCACGCACACACAAAGGCCTCAACCAAAACAACAGAATACAATCTCCAACAAAACCCACACACACGGACACGCCACGCACGCATTCACACCAAGCATTCAGATCCAGAACCGCGATCCTTTGGATTTTACGCACATGCAAACATACGCACGCACGTCTACCCCTATTCAGACAAGTCAAACAAAACTAAAACAAAACTGACTAAGCCGCCTCGCGAGCAGCGAAGCCCATATACAACCAAGCCAACAAACACAAACAAACAAAATAACAAAACAATAAACACCGGATGAAACTCGACACGACAAAGAAAAGTCAGTGCGAGTCATGCATGTATGTACAAACGCCCAGAAAATGCACGGCAAAACCCAAGGCAGAAACTCAAATCTAGCCACCCACCCAGCCTTGCTTACCCACACCCAAAGAAAGGGGAAAAAAAGAGAAAGAGAGAGAAGGCGAAAAAGCCGAGTCCTATATCAATCAATTACGGTTGATATGGAATCGACCTAGTAGCATCTTCGACTTGCGCCTCGTCCTACAAACAGCATAGTCAGCGCACCACGTCGACATAGGGATAGATAGACTGGGTGGAAGGAAGAAAGAGAATAAGCAAAACTCACGGATCCTCAGTGTCATCGCCCGCAACGCTGGATGAGTCCTTGACACTACCGCTCACGCTGCGCTGCCTGTGTCCGAAAGGCGTGACCTGTGTGAGATGGCGGGAGAGCGAACTGATCATATTTGCGTGATCGGGCTGATTGATCTCTCATTAGCAATGCGGCTTTCCGGAAGCGCTTTGATGCTGGGGTGTAAGAACGTACCTCTGTCTGGTCGACCCTAGAAATCTCATCTGCAAACGCGCGTCCATCTTCAACCGCCGTCCGACTGTCGGTCTCGCGCCAACTCCCCGCGAGCGTGCTTCCTGTCATGATGCCGCTCGTTGTCACGTCCGACGGCCCGCTGCGCCCACTCCTCAATGAGCTCTCCTCGCTGACGGTCGAGAAAACGCTGCCTCTGCCGCTAGTGAAGGAGCGTCGAGGCACGCCCCCTTCCGCACTTCCGTCGCTGCCACCAGGACTATGATCGCGGGCTGAGTTCGAGTCGGTGCCTGATAGCTCGGGTGAGGTGTTGAGCATGGCGCTTGAGTTTGCGATTTGGCGGAGTCTCAATTGTGTGTGCTTTGAGGGCTTGCGATGCGAGAACTTATTCCCTATGATGGCTCCGGTGTGCGAGATTAGAGCGCGGATGACGTCTTTCTTCAGCTGTAGTGCGAGATCTAGGTTTGACCACGTTTTATTCCTATATTCGAGCGTTGGCATGCGGAACACGAGGTCGTGTACGTCTTCGAAGTTGCGCTGGCCTTTGCCTTTGTACGAGAGGCAAAGCACCATGGACGGAATCTTGACGTAGGCAAGTGTCATGTAGTTCGAAGCACGAGTAATCATCTGCGTCAAATCATCACTCCGCACCTTTTTCTCCTCTCGCTTTTCCCCTGTGCCGGTGCGGTAGAGTGTAAATCGTTTGGTAGTTTTGTTAGATTCCACTGAAGGAGCTACAGAGGTGTGGGACCCTGAACGGAGACTGCTCGGCCGCGAGGAGAGAGAGGAATTGTCGGCAGAGGCGGTGGCAGAACTTGGGTGTAGTGCCCTACGAAACTCAGTACCCTGACGAGAGTGGATCTCGCGAAAGAGGCGGAGGTGATGAGCATTTGGTCTTCTCTCTGCCGTACTCCGAGGTTTTCGACCTGACTTTGCATGGGGGTCTGGAAGTTGCAGGGTTGGCATGAGGCGAAGTTTGAGGGCATTCGCATCAGCTTCATTGTCAGGGAGCGTCGCGTTCATACTATGATTCTCTCCAGACATGACGCTGACGCCAGCATCATCGTCGTCGTCGTCCTGAGCAGGAAGCATGTGCTTCACTAAGAAGGGAGAAAAGCCGCCGTTTTCCATGGTGCTGTCTTTGATGCCGGGGAAGATGTATTCGAACAGTTTCTTTCCAATCTCGTATTCTAGCTGTACTTTGAGGGGAAAGAGATTCACCTCAAAATGATCCATGACAGGGATCCCAGCAATAGCTTCCAGCATGACCCAATGCACTCTCAACATCTTGGTGTCCCGACCTTCTGTGAAAGGGCGGTTGTTCTCGATGTACGGCGATATCATCTTAGGATAAAGCGCGTGCGGCAAGAGGTTGAGTCCAGTGATTTGTTCAATTTCCATGGAGTTGAGGTTCGAGCCGTCGTTGTTGTCGGTACGGTCGTAGAGAGCATTCTTTAGCTGGAATTCTGCGAGCGATTCATGGCCATCTCGCACAAGATGCCAGACGATTTCGGAAGCGGAAATGTAGTATCTGAGTAGGCCAGTCGACTGCTGTTTGGCCTGGCCACGATCATCGGACTTTCGCTGGGAGGTGGTGATGGCCTTCATGACAAAGAACAGCTCGTCTTCGAAGACTGCGATATCTTTTTCAACTTCAATTCGGTCGTTCCAGCCTTGCTTATCGAGATATTTCTCATTAACCTGGAAGACAGTCTTGATTTCCTCTAATTGGCGAATACGCTCCTGGAGGCCAATGACCAAGTCCGGCGCACCAGTTAGATCGCTGAAGTCGGAAGCGAGCATGATCTTCTCCAAGCGTTCGTTCCGCGTCTTCTCCAGTGGCTCGCTATATAGCAAAAGGTCGAGAACAATGACGTACATTGCGTAATACTGCCTGGAGTTACAGAGTGCTCGGACATGAGGGAAGTCAACCCAGAGATGATCAACCCGGCTCTCCAAGTTTTCTGGGCTGCGAGTGGATCCGGAATCACCGCCAGAGACGTCGTCATTGTACTTGAGACGGAGTGTATTGTACTTGTCATATCTCATGCTGGCTGAAGTCCGCTGAACGACGCGCTGGAAGCCATATGGATTGGTGTGGAATTCGAACATGACTTCAAATGGGACCCATGGAGGCCAAGCGGAGCCAGCAGGTGTTCCGTAGGTGCTGCCGGAATACATGTGTATATCTTCAGGACTGAAAGTCTTCGCGTTGGTCACGAATATCTGCAGACTATCCATCGCAGCGGAGAAACGGCGCTGGACTAGACCACTGACTTCATCCATGACTCGGTCCTTGTCCATAATCTGAAGAACCTTCAACTGCATTCCTTTGGCCGTGACTAGAACAGCGGCCTTGGTGTTCTTCTCGCTCTGCATCTGGATCTGAGGGGCAATGAGGCGAACAATATATGTGTTTTGGGGGATATAATTGACAGCAATATCGTCCCCTGCGTGAATGTGGGAAGGCTTACTCCCCTCTGCATAGTCAGGGTCGTTGGCATTGACAAACTTTTTACCATCGGCCAGAAGTTGCTGGACACGGTCGTGGATGCTCAACTCGTCATCTTCTTGCGGGGACATTGGTCCAGAGAAGTTGACATCGACTCCAGTGGTAGATGGTTGTCGAGACTTGTTCTGCTCGTCCACAATATCGAGAATGAACTTGACGGCCCGTCTAGACATGTAATATACAAAACCACGACGCTGGCTGACTTGGTGAATGTAGCGAAGGATGATGTTTCGTAAAGAGTTGCTCCACTTGAGATGAATGTTATGAATGATGAAACGGTTGTTGAAATCGCTTATGTAGTCGGCATTGGGTTTAGCGTCCGTCCCCTTGTCATCAGCGTCCGTGGGATCATACTCTTCACGAGCCTCATAATACTCGTCATCGTCGTCTTTCTCCCCTTCAGGCACAGCACCGAGATCGTTTGTCTCTAGCCGATCCAACAAACTCTGATGCATGGAACGTAAGAAGTCCTGCTTTCTTTGCAGAGCGACAGAATGATTGTGGAGCAGGTCTAGTCGGCGTTGGTGTTCCTCTTGGCTTTCAGAGTCACGAATGATCTTCAACTCCTGTTCGCCAATAGCGCGTTGATTCTGTAAAAATTGCTCCTTCACTCGCTTGAGACGCTGCTCGATTAAATGGCATTGCACCCGCCGGGGATCATTTCGCGCTGACATCACACAATGATGTGTTGGTTCGTTCCCGAAAGGACTAGATCGGTTCGTATCACCGGAAATATTGTCCGCGTGATCGGTCTGGCGGAAGTAAGTGAATCGAGGAGCGAAAGCCAGCGGCAGTATCTTGGTGTCGGGATTGCGTTCTGAGGGTAGTATCCATCCCAGCTCAACGAAATCATCCATGTCAACCCACCCCCAGTCGTTGTCTGGTATAGTAAACTTGGAGAGATCGGCGCTTATATGGTCTTGGTTGTACCCCGCCATTGTCTCTGCATCAGCAGCGTTCACATCTTCTGGATCCGTCCCACCAATACTTGCTGATACAGCGCGAACATCGGTTTTGATGAGATCAAGTTGAACTTGATTTATACGCATACCCGTTGTCTGATTCTGCTTTCCGTCTCCTTCGTTGTTGGGTGCCTGGACGATCGTCCGGAACTCTTCTCGTCGCTGATGAAGATCCAACATAAAGCTGTCTAGTCGGGCCTTGAGTCCAGTTGCCGAAACAACTCCTTGGCCATACTCTTCTGCGTCTTTGTGCTTGTACACGTGACTCATGTACAAGGGTGACAGGAGCAAATTGTACTTGATGGTTGCAAGATGTCGCCCAAATTTCTTGCTGGACTTCTCAACCCCCGGCCAGAGTTTGCCTTGCCGAATTGGTAGCGACATTGCGCCAGAAAACATAGACCACCAATTGAAGAAGTGAGTAAAGAAGCGAGGAGTAAGGTGGACACTGTTGTACGTCTTGGAGGGCTCGAGGTTGGAAACAGACCACTCGCGGTCACATGGAGCAGCAATCGCCAAAGACATGTGGATGTGATGGCTGCGAAATCCTCGGAAAGCATCATACTCCTACAATGGGTTAACCACATAAATCTAATATATCGCCTGATTTGACATACCTTCCCATTCGTTGGCTTTGCATATTTTGGATTCCTCAGGACAACATCGTAGTGAGGTATGAAGTTGAAAGACCGCCCTCCCCCATCGACATTGGATTCGAAGACGAGACCAACGACCCACCGAACATTTCCATTCAACTTCATGATTGTCTTTTTGAATATTGCGAGTTGCTTGTAGCTGGAGATGCTCGATGAGCCCTCACCATGGACGGCCGTTTCGAGCTCAACTTCCTGGCGTGCGTAATGTCCCAAGTCAGGAATTGCAAGAACATAGCTTCCGCTGTTGACTACCATGAAGTTCCTAGGGTCTTCGTCCTCGGCAATTTTCATACGGACGTCATTCTGCCAGCACATGACGAAACCGGCGCCGTGGCCAGTAACCATGTACGGATCTCGAGAGCCTGAAGGCGCGTTAGAAGCAAGCCTGATGACGATCACGGAAGACCTACCTTTGAGAATGAGATGAACATCGCCATCACCTTTCCATGAAACATTGAAACTTGAGTGGAAGGTAAGCCTGATTTTATCCCAGAATCCGACTCTTTCAGAAGGATCTATAGCTGGTTTGGTGAAATTTTCAATCACCTGCATCATGTCTTGAATCGCGGGCTGATACGATGTGCCCCAGGTGATCCTCGTTGGATACGCGGAGTTAATATCAATAGTCATGTCTGAGTATGTCTTCACGGGAGCGACAGTCCGCCGCACATCTACAGCAAGTCCACCCGTTGGCTCTCCGTCAGCGGTCGTTTCTTGAGGTACGACAACGACCCTGCTCACTCGGGATGATTCGACATCTCTATATTCCTCCGCAACGACGAAATCGGTTCTCATGGAAAGACTCGGTAATCGCGCGGACTGGGTAGCTCGGACGGCCGGAATGTGAATAAGCGGCAGCGGATAGTCTCGAAGCATGATTTTTGCTTCTCCGGTATTAATTTGAACGTGTAGTGGAATGAGAAGTGAATATTGCGTGTCGAATGGCATGCCTTTACCTACTCGATTAAGGAATTGGGGGTAGTCAGATATGGGGAACGATGGTTTGTCGAGAAGAATATCAAGGTCGCTAACGACGAACACCATCAACGCCGGACGTTGAGGAATGGCTAGGATATTCTCCTTGTGGTCTACCTCGTCCGGCATTTCATCGAGGCCCCAGAATATTGATCTGATGTCATTCATAGATCTACTCTGACAGGACAGAGCATGGTCGATGCGCTTCCTCCAGGTCTGGGCATTGAGATGATTTAGTTTATCACGGGCTTCCTCTTCAGATGTCCTTGACGAGCCACTAAGGCCGGTACAGCCTTCCTTATCATATCGCATGGGATGGTCGGACTTCGATTTACCAGGAGAACCGAGGTCGCTGGCGTCTTCGCTCTTGCTGCGTAATTTGAGTTCCTTATCCTTCTTCCTAGACTTGCTACGTCCGCGATGGGTGTGTGCAGACTTAGCACGATGACGTGAGGTTCCCCGGCGATCGTCCTCTTGATGAAGCTTCTTGACCTTTAGATCAAATGCATGCTCTCGAGCCAGTCGTTGCTTTTGCTCCATCAGGCCGTATCGATAAATGACTCCTAATTTCCATTCGAAAGAACCGTCCTCGAGCTCAAACAAAACGCAGCGGCTACGAAGTGATACTTTGGGAACCTGCCTCGGGCCTTCTGCTTCCTTATCAAGAACATAATCGTTTGATCCCGTCTTGAACCGATGATGTAGCTGTTTAACAGTTTTGATCACATTCGTGATATTATCGAATATTTTGTGCATTACTAGTTGATGTGGAACCGCAAGGCGAATGGCATCAGTGACGATGTCGAGAGATTTCTCATCCGTAACCGTATTGCCATATCTCCGCTTAGATTGTCTATAGTCCAGGCGGAGAGATTTGACGCTCACTACTCTGGTCCAAACACGCTTTACGTGTGGGCTTTCCGCGTATAGTCGCACGAGGTGGGCTCGCAAGAAAGGGCTCGTCCATCGATGTTGTCCGGATTCCAATCCGTAAATGTGGAGCATGAGGGGCGGATCGGAAGGCATGTCGGCTTTGATTTGAACGAAGTGGGCTTTGATATCAAGGGTAATGACCTCGCGTTTCAAGCCTGTCGCAGGATCGAGGTCATCAGCATCAAGTGAGGGAACTGCGAGATGATGACGGGCCCTCGGTGAGCTTGGGGAGACGAGCACAGCATCCTTCAGCTTGTCGGGGGTCCAGTTGAAGGACCGTCTTAGGACTCTCCCGGCAATGCCGACGGCAAAGTGGCGATAAAGAGAGTAGTGGAAATACAAGCTTTGTGAGAAGGAGTGAATGTGGAAAATGGGGCCTTGTTTGTCCGTCAAAGTGGTAAAGGCCACTTCCATCCGTTGAAGAGAGAGGAAGGGCTCCGCTTCCCACGTGTCCTCAGCCTCGAGGACGAACCCCTCAAAGCCTTGCAAGTGCAGAGCGAGTCGCCTTCCGTCAGTGGCATCGCCCATCTGTTTTCTCGGTGACGATGGCGTCGAAGGGCGAAGGAGGTACTCGTCTCGATTGATGGTCCTGCTAGGAGCTCGTCTACGAGCCGGTCGCATCTCCGTCTCGTCACCCTTATTTTGCCGGTATTCGGCGGTCCAGGACTCTAAATGCAAGCCAACACCACGAGCATGCTTTGATACCTGTGGATCTGTACCCGCCACCTCAAGGTTGAAGTCAGAGCCTTGCAGATGGAGATGTGAGAGCCAGGACGGTAGCTTTCGCAAAAAGGACAAGCCTTTTGTTTTGGGTAGACCCCGCCTCCGGCGTACGTCCTTTTGTACCTGTGATACAATCTGGCGTAGACCTTCGCTTATCTCGGGCCGAACGACATAGACAGAAAAGGTTTGAGCAATTCCATTCACCACCACAACCACATCAGGCGATGCACTTAACTGGATTTTGAGCTCGAGATGATCTGTTAAAAGAAGGTTGTGCTTTTCGCTAGACGCAGTCTGGTAGTAGAGTTGCTGCGAATTCATTCGCAAGGTCGAGATGAGTGCGTAATGGAGATCACCATCAGCGGCATGAGATGATTCCAAGTCAAGGGAAAGCGAAGAAGAGGCAGAGATAAGCAAGTCGAATTGATCGGTACCTTTCTTCTCGGGCTCCATGGGAGGAAGCGTCACACGAATGACAGGTTCGTGGATACTTATTTTGATGCTAGCTTTGGGAAGCAGCCTCCGAATTAAGTATCGTTTTTGGTTCCTCATCTTGGGTGGTTTGCGGCGTGACTCGTAGTTTCGAAACATTGCGAGGATGAGAGGCAAATGTTTGGGGTCGAGATCGAGGGACGGGGAAGTAATTACGAGATTAGCGAAAAGAATATTAGTGTTGCGCTCAGCGACGTTCTTATCCTTGGAAAACTGGATAGTCTTTGAAGGGAGCGTTGTGTTGAGCGTCATAGTGGCCATAGGAATATAAAGAAGACGCTCAGGGTGGTCATGGCCATCGTCAATGCCAACAGAGATGGAGATGGCAGCGAGTAGAGCTTGGTGGGCGATGTCGTTTGGCGAGAAGTACATGAGATGTGCTGGACTTCGCGGATCGAGGCGCAAGAGATCCATGCCGACCTCCTTCATGGAGATGTTGAGGTACACACAGGTGTCGGCCTCGCTGCCAGTCTGGATTTGCTTGGTCACACCTAGGAAGCTCACGGCGAACTGGAACTCCTGGATACCGCGCAGAATGGAGCTAGCAAACTCCTTGGAATCGGATACGGTGCGCACGATGTTCTCCTCGCGGCTGCCCGGCTGGTTGAGCTCTTCCATAACATCGCTGAAGGATATTTCCGAGTGGCTGCGGGTAGCACCTTTTCGCGGCGACGCGGGACGACACTTGTCAGCGCGGTCCAAGCATGTCTTCACATCGTCGTACGGGATGCTCAGACGTCCTAGCTTCAGGGCAATGGAGGCATCGCGTAGGCCGTCTAGCTCCCTGTACAGCATGCCGTGGATATTGAGGGTGCAGTGGTCCAGTAGCTCGGTCGAGTCCTTGCCCTCGGGGGTGAAGAGGACACTTCGCAGGGTGAGGAGCCACTCGGCGGGACGCTGCTCCTTATTGGGGCTCGGCTTGTGGTGGTTGAACAGGCGGCTGCGGTCCACCGTCTTGCGGCGCGTGTCCACGGCCATGGAGAAGCTGCCAACCTGGACCGAGCCGACATCGCGGACTACGAGCGTTGTGGTCGACGCCACCAGGTCCACCAGTCGGATCCACCTGATCTTGCGGTGCAGGCGCTTGATCTTCTCCTTCGCATCCGTCAGCCTCTCCCATGTGCGGCTCCGCTGATTCTCCTCGTCGCCTGTATCCTCGACCTCATCCTCCCCGACCGAGATCTCGGGCGTGCTATTCCCACTCTTAAGCTTGTCTGCCGACCCATTGCCCCAATGCGCCCAGGCCTTCTTCTTCCGCGGCTTTTCTCGTAGTTCCTTGAGGTCGACCGTAACAGTCAGCTCAGTCACGTACACGCTGAGCCATGTCGGCTGGGCAAAGGTCGGACGGTGGAGGGTGAAGCCGAGGCCGCGGATATCGATACGGATGCCGTCCTTGGGCGTGAAGGCGATGCGGCGCAGGCCGGAGAAGCCCAGGCGCTGGATGGAGATGCCCGTGACGACTCGGATGAAGGCAAAGACGACAAAGGACAGCAGATACAGCAGCAGCAGGAGCCCCGCCACAAATGTGGGAGTGGGGAGTGCCATGGCCTATGAATTCTTTTATGCGTCGCAGTCCATTGACGTACGCAGCTGCTATGAAAGGGTGTAGGCGTGCGAGCACGCAATGTGCAGACTGGGATCGAGGGGGGGCCGTCTGGACATAATCGGGGGCGATGGTAGATGCTAGAATGCGGTGACCATGGAGGCGGCGGGCCAGGATGCAGCGGAGTTAGCGGCGGTGCGGCGGTGCGGCGAGAGTGCGGAGGCTGCGGAGCTGCCCGTGATGCGCGCGAGGGGGCCGGCGAGGCCAGCGAATGTTGCGGGGAGGCGTAAGAATTGGGCGAGCGAGAGTGTATGGGTGTTGTGGCGTGGTGTTGTGGTGGTGTTGCGGTTGCGCCGTCAGCCCTCAGGCTTTCCCTTGCTCAACCGTCGATCCGAATCCTGGGACGTTGCGAAGCCAAGGCGCTAGCAGCCGTCACGACTCCACAGCCCATCAGTCATCTGTCGTTCCATAACCACCCCAGTCTTCATCGTCCAACGGCACACTCGGGCACCTTCAGGAAGAGTCAAACGAAAAAGAAATGAGTCAGGTACACGTACTCAGGTTTGTGTCCGGATACGACACGGGTGAAAGACACGGTCAGGTGATTGGCCCAGTCGCCGCGCCCCATCACGCGTATTTGTAGCAAAAACCTCTCAGTAGCCTTTTAAACGGTCGTTGCCGTTTTCTCTCTCAGTTCTCACATATAACAATAGTCACCTACCTATTCAGACTACCCTCATGATGGCGCCAGGGGTGAGAAAGAGAGAACGGGGCTGATTGTTTTCTGTGGTGTGAGGGAGAGACTGATAAGACTGACTACCTTGGCAGACTCCGTTCATTCTAGCAACACGAAGCACGTCTTCTCTTTGACCTCCTCTGTCTCTTGTACCTTGGTTGAGTCTCTATATCCTGTATTTAAATCGTATACTCAAGATCTAGAGTCTGTTTTCATCCATCCCGTCTATCGTCGTCGTCCGACCCCTAACGGCCTTTTTCTATTCTCTGTCTACCAAAAAAAACGCCCCTGAGATCATCAATACCTGACTGTTCACAATCAATGGCATCCAAGGTGACGAGGTATCTATCCTAATTTCACTCTTACTAGAGCCGAAACGTACACCCAGAGCAAATCCGTGGTTGCAGCTAGTGATTGGGCTACTGGCTGAGAAGAGGCCTTCACTTTATCAAGGTATCTGATACAGATCCCCCACAGGGCTGGCAGCGGACAAGGACAAGTTGCCAGTACATCCGCGCGCATAAGTATTTGTGCTTCAGAAAATCAGCCGAAAAGTGTCAAGATTTGAGAAGACATTCTGAGGCTATAGAGTCGCATATATAACTGATTTGTGTGCACTTTTGTAGTAGTATGGTTCTATAGTAGGCTCCTAGAACTAGTACTTTGTTTGAAGGCTTTAGTCTTCTGTACTACACTTAAACGCCTAGGCATAGATTAAATAACGCTGCAAATTAGTGAGTTGGGTATATTTTGCTAGGTCTCCTTTAAACCTGCATCCAGAGCGTCCTAGTTAGCTTGTCACTTGCCTATATTCTCTAGCTCAGGATAGAGCTTGTGACAACCCTTATAAAGATCCTACTAGATACACTTGATTAAATTAACAATATGTAAGTCGGAGGGTTATTTTACGGTCTGAGTTCTATAATCTTTAAGGACATCTATTACTCCTTTAGAAGTGTTAATTAGCGCGGTAAAGATATAGCTGGGAGCGTAGTAAGGTAGTAGTTCTTTCTCTAAAGTCTTGATATATAAATGGCCAAAGTAACGCGTTCGACGCGTGCGCCGCGGTTTGAGGTGGTTGGGCTGAACGTGCACAAAACTGGTACTATATCTTCGACCGACAACGTCTACCCTCCGCTTGATGATGACGAGCTAGGGACATGCTTTTCCCATCCACAAACATGAAACTCCCACTTTGGCGCATTTCTCGAATGTCTAGCATTCATAATCATCGCCTGCCACTGTATCTCCGTCCTCAGCCCGAACAAATTTCCCTCCCGCGTCTTCACATCCACCCGTTCATCCCCATCCAAGAACATCTCCCCCAAAGCCGCCATTCTTTTAGCGAATGGATACCGAACGAGCAAATCCAGCAGCGGATTCACCCCCGTAATCGGCGTACACTCCGGAACCCCTTCCCACATCTCCGATAAAACATTCGTGAATGGACCCATGCCTGCCAGCGTGATTGCCGACATACCCCGACAGGGTTTAGTCGCGATGACCGATGCTAGCAGCGCTATGAGGGGGAGCGCTTTGTATCCAGCGAAGGGCTCGGGGAAGTGATATGGCATCCAGAGCTCTGCACCCAGAACGCGGATAATCAAGTGGTCGACGGATAGCGATGCAAAACGCATCCAACCAAATAGCCCGGCGTGCGAGGCTGGGGCGAAGCTAGCGATGTACTTGCTAGAACGTTGCGCGGGGGCGTGCTTCTTCGAGATGTTGTGCGCGAGCACCGAGACGGACTGTGCAGTGAGATTCTGCACCACCCCGCCACTGATCTCAGGGACAAGAACCTCGCTCCCAGCATGGATGCCTGACATATTGCTGATCCCGTTCAGCAATTCTTCTGGGCGGCGCCACTCTACCATTTGTATCACTCTCGCCGAAATGCTCAGTTCATCGATGCAGTTACCGTACACGGCTTTGATGCCATTCCTGCGATCCACGACGGTCTGGTGCATCGAAGGTCCTAACGGAACGTTGATGTGCAGCGGGTACACGGACAATAGTTCCGTGGGCCCTATGCCGGATTGCAATTGAGCTGCGAAGGCTGACAGCTCGTGGAGGTACAGGCGGGTGCATGAAGGGCCGACACGGAGGACGTGTCTATCGATCGTGGGACCAATGGTAGACTCGTCGTCTGGGTACCCGCCAATGTTGATTTGCGGTTCCACTTGGGAGATGTCGCCGAGGAGAGTCTCTCCGTTCCAGGAGCATGTCGGTTCGTCGTCTGAAGCCTCGGTGGATGTGCTACAGTAATCACACCAGTTTTCCTCGTATCCATCACCATCTTTCTCGTCTTCCGGCGCCATTGGGGGTTTTCCTTCCCCACTGCCCTCCACCACCTTAATCCCACCCTCCTCGTCTGAATCCAAATCCAGATACACATCTCCCTCCTCATGTAACAGCCTAAATGTTTCCTCGTCATCCTCCTCTAAACCCAGCAGCTCTTCCTCAGTCGCATCCACGTCTCCTATTTCCTCGTTGAGATCTTCTTGCTCGCGCTGCCAAAGCCGATTCGCGTACAGAGCCGGCAGCCTAACTCTAAAAGGGGCGCCACCTGGAACACCGGACGGGATCACCAGGTGCTTTGTGATAGGGCCTAGGGGATGCTTAGTGCGCGTCGGATCGAAGGTGTAGACTAGGGTGCGGCCGGTGGTGGAGGTTTGGCGGTAGGTGGTTGAGTGCATGGGTAGGTTGGACATTTTGGGGGTGGAAGTTAAGAACTTGAGAATTTAGGAAGTCGAGAAGTTGAGCAGTTGAGAGAGAAGAGAATTTGGGCAAGGTGGGAGTTGGGTAGTGCTGTGGTAAAGGACGAGTGGAGTGTGTGGAGTGTAAACTCTTGTTTGGGTTGCGCGGGCGTGGGGGAATTATATATTGTTTACTTGGATCTGTGGGGTTTTCACTGCAGCTACACGTGGAAGTGCGCCAAGGCATGTCTGAATTCCAGGCTTTTGCTCGTTCAGTGAACGGTCATTGTTTTGTTTTGTGGCTCAACCTCGTTCGCGCCGGTCTAGAAGACACTACGTAGAAACCCCTTTCACTCACCGTGAAAGCACGAAGCTTTTTCCCTGCCACTGACAGAATGACTCTGCACTTTTCGATATCTGCACGCGAGCACTTGTCGAATCATGGATCACTTGTCACGCATTTTATCATTGATTAGCGCAGAACTGTTAGATGGGTGGTCCTGGTGAGTATATATTAATAGCATTGTTGTTCCACGTGAAAGGGAAGCCAGCGCGACAGTCGATCCGTTGGAATGCGGTAGGACGAGTTGTGTGTTGGGCGTCGAGCTAATGGGATGCCCTCGATGAATCGATCGGCTTGTCTGTTGATGTAAGTGCTCATGGGTAAGGAATTGCTAATATACTTTTGACGTCTTATTTCAGACGAAGTTTAATAGTATAAATAGCTTCTGCTCGATTAAATTTAATCTGTATAAGTGGTGGATACGCACTTTACATACATATGGGGGAACAAGAGCTGACGAACAGATATGAAAAAGCGGGATATGGAAAAACGGGATATGGAAAAACGGGATATGGAAAAACGGGATATGGAAAAACGGGATATGGAAAAACGGGATATGGAAAAACGGGA